>JAQGAS010001138.1:0-24918 GCA_034686365.1 Pachymerium ferrugineum | reverse complement strand
ATACTTTCCAAAGAATGTGCCACATTCGTTGTAAAGAATTTTCCAGGTTCTGTACACCCAACACGCCCCGAACATTTTTTTGAGATTACAACACATTTGTGATAGGTGTCACGAGAGATTCAAAAGCAAGGATTTGTACTCTGAATGCAGGTATAAATCGTTTTAGTATACGTTCACACTCCCGCATTTAAAAGCGGTCACAATGAATGGTCCTCTATTAAGAATTATAGAAATTATTTCCACGATTTTAAAATGCATGTGTTTCATTAATATTTTCATTTATAGGAAAGTATGCTATACGAGTGAATCGTTTAAATTTTGCGATATGTTTAGTGGTAAACGAATAGCAGAGGATGTGATCACCCAAGATCTATATAATTATACTACACCTGATGATTGCAATACATTACAAATCAATTCGAGCCAATTAATTGATTTAATTTGTAAGTTTTGTGGTACGAAACCTAACGACCCTGAAATCTATTCTAAATGCAGGTTAGTGAGTCGAATTGGACAAATTTTTCAGACATTTTAAACAAATTTTTATTTTATGTAGGGACAAATGTTACACAACTCAAGTTTTTGAAAAGTGTGCCATAGATCTTGGACTGAAATATTCCGAAATGAATATATTGTTTCGCTATTCTGCGGATAGGTATTACACTCAATCTTATAACCGGCACTTGCCTGAAGAATGTGGTACATTTGATAAATCGAGTTTTACCAAGTTGCAACATATTTGTCAGGCTTGCTACGATGTTGAACAAAACATGGATCATTATCACAACTGCAGGTGTTATATGATATTAGGTTTTACCATTGGCTTGAAAACTACTAAAATTGTATTTTTTTTTTCTTTAAATGTAGGTATGATTGTTTTGACACCCCAGGATTACAGTTGTGCAAAATTAAGATAGAGTGGATTGATTATTTAATGGAGTTGAAAAAGTTAGCTCAGAGTTTGCGCGGTTGAGAATAACTTTTTTGAATGTGTGAATTAATATTTGTTGTTTTATTTTGGTATATTAAAACTGTTTAATTCTAAATTTTTTTAGACTTTTTTTTTATATGTAATATCAGCGTGTTGTCAATTTTCTAAGTCTTAGAAATCAGAACATTCTACCTTTAAACCAGCACTTATTGCCTGAAGATAACAAACTTTACCCACAACTTTTATTTTAAATGATTTTATCAGTTTTTCAAAACAAACAGTATTTGCAATGTATTTTATTTTTAATAAATCGAGTAATAAAAATTGGGTAATTTATGCAAATTTTCTTTTTCAAAAACTATGGTAATTGTCAATAGATGGCGATGTAAGCAGTATCAAAATGGCTGCGCACATGCGACTGCTACCAGTGCTGAAAAATGGTAAAGGATTGCCCCTGTTTTTCAATTTTTCAAACAACTAAATTCTCGAAAACTATAGTTTTAGCTTTTGGAAAACGACTGAACTTCTATAATTTTCACCAAACATCAATCCAACTATGCCGAACCGTAACTTCGCTACCAGACTATAGGTTAGTAAAGCACCCCAAATATCAATTTCTATCATTTACATTACGTGATTCTACCTTCAGGTTTGTTTACCCGGAGTTTTTACCTAATCCAGACATGAGTAGACGACACAAACTGCGTGAAAAATTGGAAAGAGAGGATATGATTAAGAGACGAAGTGTAATTGAAATACCAGAGTTTTACGTTGGTAAAATGCCACTGATTAACAGACAATATTATAAAAATTAAAATTAAAACTGTTGCAGGCAGTATTTTAGCTGTTACTGTATCAGATCCAAATGCACCCGGTAAAAAAAGCCGGTTCGTGGGAATTTGTATTCAAAGAGGTGAACACGGATTGCGAGCTTATTTTATTTTGCGAAATGCTATTGATGGACACGGTAATACACAATGTGATAGGCCTAACATTATGATGACCAATTTTGACGTCTTTACAGGTGTTGAAATTATGTACGACTTATATAATCCAACTATACAGTCAATTGAAGTGCTACGACTTGAAAAACGCTTAGATGATGACTTGCTATACCTCCGCGATGCTCCACTAGAGTACAGCACAATACCTTTTGACATGGAACCAACACCACACCCAGATGGATCTCCTATACCAATTAACACTATTAAAGTAATATAAAATATTTTAACCAACTTGAACTTACGAACATTTAAGGGATGCGCAGTAAACAAATTTTAAGTTTTACTGCGCATCCCATATAATATTCATTTTACTTTTACAACTCAGGTTAAACTAAAACCAAGACCCTGGACCTGGCGTTGGGAGCGCTACAACTTGAACGGCGTCCAAGATTTAGGGTTACCAGAAAGATTCTATGAAAAAGCTAGGAAAGTAGCTACTCCCTGGGAAAAATTCGACTTAATGAAAGATTACCGCAGCCATATCCACGAACAAGATCAAATAGAAATCTTTACTGATGTCCACCAACATCATCAACAGATGGCAGACCAAAGACGCAAAGCTAGGAAAAAGAGAGTTATTATAAGACCTGTAAAAACAGCTTAAAAAAATTTGTTTCCAGCATGTAGAGAATAAAACTCTTATATTTGAACTCATTTTTTGAATACTAATTAGTTGGCTACGGCGTCACCAGATGGCGCTCGCATCCGTGGCAGCCAAAATGGCTGTGTTAGGCGTGAGGAAGCTTGCAAGTTTCTCGTAAAATTGTTTGTTTCTAACTTGTTGAATGGTCTTAGGGTTTGACAGTTGGTATTTAATATGATGTTAGTGCCAAATTTTCCTCCAGAATTGGTGGAGAAAATTCTGGTTTTGTTAGACGGTGTTTCATTGGCGAGATCGCGGTGCGTGTGCTCGACTTGGAACGAAATAGTCAATAGTTTAGTAGAGAGGGAAAAGATTTGGCGGAAATGTTGCCTGCGCGAAATAACACCAGATGTCTTGGTCGAAATGTTAGGAAACAGACTTTGCCCTAATGAAAGTCAAGACGGAATCGAATGGTGTCGGGTGTATCAACAGTGGTATCGGATGAAAAAGATAGGATCCTGGAAACATCAACAACTGACTTTTATTGTATCGGATGAATCGCCTGTTACTTGTGTTAAAATTACAGGTTTTAATATTAATAAGCGGTTTTATAGATAAGACATGTTAATTTTTGTTTTGTTTATTTTTTTTAGGGAGTTACGTTGTGACCGGCCACAGAAATGGCGATATCCATTTATGGGATCGTGTTGAAGGAAGACATATTTCCCGGTTGGGACATCATAAAAAAATGGTTACTGATATGGCGTTGATGGATTTGGAGTTCGAAGGTAAGGATGTTACAAGAAAAAAAATAATCCAAAAACAGTAGAAAATAAATAATTTAGTATCCGTCTTCGCTCTTAAGCCGTTCAAGCATACATCGGCTTTCTCTAAGACCTATCATTACAAGCTTTAATAAGCTCTCTTTAATTTCAGGGCCTTATTTATTCCCTGACCGTGAACTGGACAGGCAACTAGTCATTTCTGGAAGTAAAGACCACGTAATTCAAGTGAACCCAATCGTAGCTACATCAGATTGGTTAGAAGAATGGCGCCCGTTTCCAATGCCTGTTATCTTACGTCACCATTCTGATTCCATCGAATACATAAAGTAAACACTGCAACACAACACATTAAAAATTTATAATAAATACTTTGTATTTTTACAGGACGTTTGGGAATTTGATGCTGGCAAGTTGCGCCGACAATTCAATTTCAATATGGACTTTACTAATATCAGAGGAACATTCGTGGTGGCCTCAAATTTCAATGACAATGCGTTTATTTGGTCCTCCAACTGTTTCACGATTCGTTGGCTATTGGAATAATGTTGTAACTTTAGTTTGTTACGACACGAAAATCTGGCAGTTTTATACTGAGTTTAGTACCGAATGGACTCCGTCGTCATTAAGTTATACACTAACTGTTAATGAAGACTTTCCGAACGATTCTGTGGAGCTTATAATTAGTAACTGTTTTCTATTCAGGGATTCAGTTATAATTTTCTTAACAGGTTAAAAATTTGAATTTGAAGATGTTTGAGTTGAAGATATTCATAAATCTTTAAATTTTCTTTTTAACCAGTTGATAATCATTTTTGTGTTTCCATTGATGGGGAACGTTACCGTGCCACTCCAACATTAGCAGTTTTGCACAGTCATGTCGTAGCGGTAACTTTGGCTGGGAATTTATTAGTTCTAGGAACAGAAACCGGTAAAATTATACAATGAAAAATTTTATTATTTTATTAACATTTTGTAATGTTTTTGACAGGTCATGTTTGCGTTTACTACATCGCTACCAAGAACGACTTATTCAAGATTAATTTATCGAAGCCCGTGTGGTCAAAGCAAGTGAGTGAAGCATCAATTATAGACGTCGATGTACATAACAACTCAAAAGGCCCAGTAATAACTGTCGCAACGACACACGCTTTGACTGTGATTCAGTGGTACCAAGAGACAAAAAAAGAGAAACAGAGAACTCTGGGAATGACAGTCGATATGGATGATTTGTGCGCTGATTTAAAATCTATTAGCAACTTAGAGTTAGTTGATTCCGTTTCATAGATCTATGAGTATTAACCGAATTAAAAAAAAAAAGTTTATTTTTTAATTTATAATACACGACGGGAATTTAAATTCTATTACAATTGTACATTTAGCTGGTAACCAGAAGATTGTCTCATGGCGCGAACATCTGGTTTGATTTATGTGACACGCAGAAATGACTTTTTTTAATGTCTCTAATTTTTTTTTTCACTTGGTACAAATGGTCATTTACTTTTAACTCATTGCAAACACTTTAAAAACAATGAGCTTAAAGAATTGAGATCAGAGAGTTGTTGTTGCTTAAAAGGTTACTTCACATTTAAGTAATGTCCTCTGGGTTGTAACACAATCAGTGTCTTTCATCACGTATCTGCTCCTTCCTTATTTGTTTCTGGCTGCATTGATTGAGATAAAGAAGTCATTCATGAGACCTACTTGCTCTGGGGCCACAATCATTCACTCCACTTGAAATGCTGTTCTTCATGTTCCTGCTTGACTGATAAGATACTAAGAAATTACTACTACACTCAATGTGGTGGTATAAAGGTATCAAATTTCTCAATATTAAAGAGATTGGTTGATTATACATGGCCTTCAAACTACTTAAATTTGAGAAGCCAGTCATGTGTTGGTCAGCAATTTTGAGTGTTACGAAATCAAAACTATTAAATTATTTCGCTTTGAGAACTTGGTTGAATTCTTAGGAAGTGTGTCGTGAAGGATTACTGTCAGGAATTTATAATAAGTAGTGTGGATTGTCCTAGAATTTGTTCAGTGGTGAATGTGGTGTAACTTGTTGAGTTTTCTCTGTACACAAAGGTCAGTTACATCAGCAGGAAATGGTATGGTAATGTGTTGTAGCCCTTGTAGGGCATTGCATAAGGGCATCAGGTCAATTCAAGAGGGTGCCAATTGCATTCATGAGGAATTGAATGTAAAACATTGGGCCATTATAATACAATTTTTGATATAATGCCAAAGTTTGTGTGGTTTCTACTTCATGTTGATGTTGAGAGAAGATTGATATCTTGTTTAATCCTACATGTCAGGAGTACCATCACTAGCAAATACAGAAATTAGCTTGAAACGTGACTACCTACTGCCACACTGAACATGCCATTGGTAATTTTCTTTTTTAGAATATCTAACATTATAATTACTCAGTATACAACCTATGAAATTAAAATTTTTTCATTAAATTATGCCCATATCAGGATATAGCTTATCATAGTTTTGAAGTGGCAGACGAGTTATGGGCGCCATTTGTCATCATGTGACATGACGTCATAAGTAGGAAGTCGATAACTTTTTTTAATTGGAGCGTTGTAAGAAAAAAATATGAAACCCCAACCATAAATTGGAAAAGATGCGAAATTTTATTACTTTAAGAGTCATCACCTCTTACATTTATTTACATTCATTTATACACAAAGACACGAATGAAATTAAAAGTTACTTGAGATAAAAAGATGGGTTGCTTACACTGTTAAATTACAAATAATAAATAAAAAATTTGTAGAAAAAGAGGAAGAGTTTTTTTGTTCTTCAGTTACAACGAGTTTCTTCCACCATGCTGGTGCACTGCTCACACAAGACACGACAACACCACACAAAACGACAGTTACATTTGTCTGTTACTTGGTGAATTAGGGTATGATATCCTCGGCCACAGCACAGAAGTCGGCATCCGTCCATTCCGTAACTACTTCGGTTACATATGCGGCCTTGGGTGCCCAACACACCCGCACTTAAAGAAGGGAAAAGAATATTAAATAGTTTATGGGTTTGGTTATTTGAAAAAGTGGAGTAGGGAAGTAACTAAAATGGGTCCTCTGAGAAGGAAATGAGTTAGTTTGAAATTGGGTCAAGTTTGTTTAATTTAGGTGATTTTAATAAGAGTTCAAAAGTTAATGAAATGTTACAAAGAATTCAATAAAATGGGTCAAATTAAGAATCTAAATGATTTTTTTGAGTCAAAAATGATTTTCTGAAAAAACTAAAAAAATGGGTCAAACTAATTTTGCAAAATATAGGTTCAAGTTGTTAAAGGTTGATAATTAAATGAATCTAAATAATTTGAAGAAGGTTCAAACGTTGGTTTAAAAAAGCTCAAACATTTGACCAAAATGAGCCAATATAATCATTCTTAAGCCTAAATAAATGTTTTTAACTGTGTAAACGGGTCAAACTAGTTTGTTAAGAGTTGTTCATTCAAGGTGTAAATGATTCAATGTAGTGTATTTCAGGGATTGTGTAAGATCATTTGACTCGTCTCAAATTTTTGATGTAAAATGAGTTAAGCAAAATGGCAATTTGGCTTCAGAATGTAACAAATGAGTTAAAATTCTAATGAAAAATGAATGTCAGCTGATCATTTTGAGTCAAGGGAAAATATTGAAATGTCAAAAATTGAGACAGTATTGTAACGTAAAAAATTGAGACAGTATTGAAATGTTAAAAACTGAGACAGTATTGAAATGTCAAAAATTGAGACAGTATTGAATTATGTAGTAAAGTCATGTGACTCAGGTTGTCTCAATTTTTAAATGAGTAAAACAAAATGGGCTAAAACTGTGCTCTAAACAAATATAGTTAAAAGTCTAACGGGTTTCAATGAAAAATGAGTAATAACTGATCCATTTTGATTCAAAAATTGGGTCAATATTGAAATGTAAAAATGGACAATATGAAGTGCGTTGGTGGAGATAAGGGAATCAAATTGAGTCTAAAATGACATTCAAACTTATAGGGATCAAAATGACTCAAATTGAATAAGACAATTAACAAAAAATTGTAAAATTTGGTCAGAATAAGCAAAAAAGAGAACTTGTTTCACATTTTGACTATAGAAAAAGAATAACCTTTTTACCTTTCATTTCTGTCGCAATAGTCGGGTGACTCATCCAAATAAACAAGATCCCTCTTAGTTGGCTTCTTATGCGTTTTATCAACAGGGCGCAATTTTTTCTTCTTCCTTTTAACCATCTTGACGAAAGATGCTCCATCCAACTTACTCGTCAGTTCATCACCCACTACCCTAAATGCAGCCATCCTCCGCCAACATACACGCACTGAACAACTTCCACTAACACCATGACACTTACAAACTAATTCCATCTTTGATCGAATAGACTAAAAATATTTCAAGAAAAATGAATTGATTATAAAGTTTTAGTCAATTAATTGCATTTTCTACCCACTCGTCTTCCCGCTTCGTTGTTGTGCAAATTCATGAGTCCCTCGGCCTCGTTCTCATTTTCCCTTGAGTCAACAAAGTCCTTGCTGAAGGATTCGCCAAATCGAAGATCTTCGGAGCAGCCGCCCCATTCCCATCGTCCTTTGGTGTTTCTCGTTCGCACTTTGTCATCACATCCACAGTCTGCAATTTCTCCTTTGCTGCATGAACGGGTGATGCTGTAGGCCACTCCCGCAGCTGATACGGCGTAGATGTAGGCTTTTTCCCTGCTCCCTGCAAACTAGGTTCGTCACCAACAGGGGAAAAATGATTCACTTTATTTGAGCGATTTTTTTGCCCTTTTGCCCAAGTAAAAATATTTGCAAAAATATTTGCAAGAATTTTGCAGTTGATGCAGTTTTTTGTCAACAATTTTTTGGCCAAATAAAAAACTTTTGCAAGTAATTGGCCGGTTGCAAAATATTACAAATTTTTTGCCAGTTGTCACATATTTTGCAAAATATTTCGCACAATTTTTGCAAATTGTCACATATTTTAGAAGGTATTTTGCAAAATTTTTGCAAACTGTAAATGATTGGTTTATTTTTCAAAACTTTTGCAAAATTTTACAAAATTTTACAAATTTTTGCAAGTTATCACATATTTTGCAAACTATTTGCAAATTGTCATATTTTGCGAAATATTTGCAAATTATTACATATTTTGCAAAATATTTGCAAATTGTCAGATATTTTGCAAAATAAAAAAAAGTGGCCAATTATGTGCAAAACTTGCGAATATTTTTTTTGAGTGCAAAGAAAATTTATCTCTGGTAACGATTTTTTTTGCAAAAAAAAAAAAACCAACGGAAATTTGGAAAATTTTTGCAACAGCTGCCAAAAATATTCAGTGACGTGCAAAGTTATGCTTTACACTAATTTTGCAAAACCTTCTGGCTTTTTGCTGCGTTTTTGCACAAAATTAAAAGCTTACTAAATTTTTGCAGTGTTTGAATTCCAATACTTTCAATTTCACACAACTACAAAAACATCCTTGCAACATTTTCTTCACCTATTATGTTTGTAGAAATAAAAAATATTTTTACAATTTGTAATTATTCCAAAAATTTGTTTTATGCTCAACTCAGCAAAACCAATTCTCCAACAAAATATAGCCAAATAAACCAAAACCCAACTTTTTCCCCGCAAAATATTTTGCAAATATTTTTACTTGGGTTTCCACTTACTAATTTGCAGCATCCCACCAAAAACACTAGGCGACTCAGTAAAAGTGGAACAATTCCACCGCGACATTCGAAATTGATGTTGACACTCGTCTATCCCCATCTTAGCTCCGTGTCCTACTGACTTGAGTACGTTTCTACTCAGCCCGCAAAGTTCTCGTTGACGTTTCACCAAATAGTGCAGTTTACCACAATGTTGTTTGTAGTTGGTGGCCTTGAGTTCTAACGTGCTTTGGTAAGTGCTTGGCATACCCAGCAACCTGAAAAACCAGCACCTTGTTTTAATGACCCATCCAAAAAAAAAAAAAAAAAAAAAAAAATTATTTTTCCATCGTAAAGATAAGAACGCGTGTGGGGTCTGAATGTGACCCCACAAATTGTAGTTTACGTTGTAAAATAATTTTTTTTTTTCCTGGGTGGTTTTAAAAAATTGAAAAAAATTGACCTGGACACGTCAGACTTGTGTGAGTCAAAAACCAATAGTTTTTTTTTTTTATAGGTAACTCAGGTGTGTGTCACACGTGTATTTCCTCTGACTCAATTTTTATACATTTTTTATACGTATCGATTTGAGGGGCAATGAGATTGTAAGGTAGCTGTAAATTAATAGCGCGGTTAATGACTAGGAGATAGAATCTAGTCGTAACATGATTTCGGGGAAGTGGTGTAGCGATGAAGAAAAAAAAATTTCTCGTGAATTGTTAATTGGGAGTTTGTTTTGCAATTCGGGGTAGGTAAAATGATATAGTGTGGTTAAAAATGGATTGGGAAAGTGTTGGGAGTAGGGGGAAATGAAAATGAGTGGAAATAATATTTAGACTGAAATAATTGAAAAATAATTTCAATGTCAAAATGGGTGGAAATGGATTTTCAAAAAATTCAAAATAGTTGGATGTGATTGAGCGAAACGTGTCAAAATGACTGAAAATTGTTTATAAAAAAATCTAATGACAAAAATATTTTCAAAAATAAAAATTCAATTAGTGAAATCAACATTTGAATCGCTCAAAATGACTGAATAATCTCAAAAACCAGTCAAAATTTGTTGATTGCAAGGGGTATGCAATGAAATTTCTTAATGATAAAAGCCTGAAAAACGTTTGGAAGCTGAAAACAATTTTTGCTGAAGTCAAAATTACAAATAATTTTCAATAAATTTATTAAAAACGCAACAAAGTCAAACGAAAAAAAAAAAACCTCTCAGAAAAGTC
Source organism: Pachymerium ferrugineum (assembly GCA_034686365.1). Taxonomy (NCBI): domain Eukaryota; kingdom Metazoa; phylum Arthropoda; class Chilopoda; order Geophilomorpha; family Geophilidae; genus Pachymerium; species Pachymerium ferrugineum. The sequence continues at coordinate 14,720 of JAQGAS010001138.1, read as the reverse complement.
AAAATGAGCCATGACCATCCCAAACTAGCAAAAATTAAAATTTTTCATAAATCAAAATAAGAAAATAAAATTTACAAACATCATCAAAACACTAACCAAAATATAAACCACAAACTAAATTTGAAAAACTAATCAAAATGAATTTATATATATAAAAAAATAAATTTCGAAATATTTTGACCAATTCATACCCAGACCAAACTCAAACTCAAACAGTCAATCAAACCTAAAAACTCCAAAAAACCCAATCAAAATTATATCCTGCCATTTCCCCTATTTAATAACACACTCCAACATCAAACCCATCCATTGTCTCCCCAAACCCATAAAATTACAAAACATTAGAAAAAAAACCAAATTACACACTACCCACCACAAAATTCCCTACAAACTTAATATAATTCCACACAATTAAACTCAATTTACTAAATCATAACTTCAAACTCATAAACTCAATCAAAGAAAAACCTTAAAAACAACCAAATTCCCCAGATTAACTTAACAAGCTGCTCTTTTATTCCCCTCCCTCTTGCATGAAGGGGGGGAAAAAGACCCCCCTATATTCGCATCTCTTTCTTCTCAACCGCCACAACATTTTGTTTAAAAATATTCATTCTCTCCCTTGTTTACTCAGTAATCCACACACGTTGCTCAATTTGTTATTATGCAAACCAAGTGCAATTTTTATGCTATGAACTAAAATGGTGTTAAGATTACTCACCACCAGTTGGCCACAGTTAAATTGACGAGGCAGGAGCAGCAAAAAACCAAAGTGACTACGACGGGACGATTCATGTTTTTGGCATGAGAACTTTGCTTACATTCATTTTTCAGTCGTTGCAAACACTTTGATGTCTAAAAGCGTCGTCAGTTTGGTCTTCCATGTGGTCTGGATTTTTTTTTTTTTGATCTTTTTTTTGTTTTCTTTTGGGTTTTAGTCGCGTGGAGAGTGTATGGAAAGTGTGTGTACTGTGCTTGGATTTTTGTTGCGTTTTACACGGTAGACACCCGCCGTGTCGGTTTCGGCCAATCGCATTCGAGTGGGGTCGTAAGTATTGAGCCAATGGGATGAGATCGGTTGTTGTGTTTAGTTTTGATATGTGGTCGTTGGACTCTTGTTGTGTGGAGTGTTTAGTTTTGGGGAGTTGTTGCTTTGGGGATTTTGAGAAATTGGGAGTTTTGGGAGTTTTGTTTATTAGTGATGTGAAAATGATTTGATTTGGTGGTGGGTTGTGGAATTTTTTTTTTTTTTTTTTTTTTATGGAGTTAAGTTTGTAATTGGTTGTAATGTTAGTTTTATTTAATTTAGGAAGAAATTTGAAAGGTCGTAAAATTAATGGATAAAAGAGGGTTTTAATACGAATGAAGGGAAGAATCATAGGTTTATGATGAATAATGGTTAAAATTAGAAATTGAGGAAAAAATTATAATATTTTAGAAATTAGTAATTAGTAAATTTCAAAAACGGAGTCTGAAATGTGTTGTAGATTGTTGCAAATGGTTGAAAAGTATTTGTTGCAAATGAAGAAATTTTTGATTTGGGTCATAAAAATAACTAATTCATATGTGTGTCTCAATTGTAACCCAGAAATGGATTGATTTAATGATTCGAAAAATAAGTTAAATGGAGAAAATAATTTTTTCAAAAAATATTTTTCGGAATAATCCAACGAATATCAATCAACTTAGACTCACATTGATAAAATAACTCAAAACATTGATAAAATAACAAATTATAGATAAAATAACTCAAAATATTGAAAAAATAACTCAAAATATTGATAAAATAACTCAAAATATTGATAAAATAACTCAAAATAATGATAAAATAACAAATTATAGATAAAATAACTCAAAATATCGATAAAATAACTCAAAATATTGATAAAATAACTCAAAATATTGAAAAAATAACTCAAAATAATGATAAAATAACAAATTATAGATAAAATAAGTCAAAATATCGATAAAAATAACTCAAAATATTGACAGAATAACTCAAAGTACTAAAAAATGAAGTCAAAATATTGAAAAAAAAATCGATCAATCAAAAATAACAAAAATGGTCAAGCAGAAACAAGTCTAAAATATTGTCAACCAATCATCAACATAATCACAATGATGCTTTGAAATCCCTTAAATAACAAATCTAAAAAAAAAAAAAAAAACTCATTAACCAAATATCCTCAAAAAAAAAAAAAAATCCAGAAAATTAAACCCTCATCAGCAAACTCCTAACCGAAAAACCCCCCTCTCTACAAAACCCCCTCAACATAACAAAATTAACACATTAGCAACAAAACTGTTGAACAAAAATTCATCCAATTGCCTAATTTGTAAAGGAAACATGCCCCATCTTGACCTTAATTTGCCCGTTTGCAGGATGTTTGCATGAATGGTTAATGGTGATGTTATCCCCTCCTCTCCCTCTAATGGTCTTTGGGGATCAGTTTCCGCCTGCTCAGCCGGAGGGGCACCATTTATTCTTTTACTCGTCCCAAAACTTCTCTATGACGTTTTCCTCCCCCTCCTCTAAAAACTGATCGGTTTTCTTTTGAGTAAAAACCTTGCAGTAAGTGGAAAATTGCATGTGAAAATGAACTGCATCCGCTGGCACAAATTGATTTTCACTCATCCTTTTTTCCCTTCATTTTACGATAAGACGTTAAACGTCATCTTTTTTCCTTCCTTTTTTTAAATGCTCTTGTTGATATATCGAAGAGGCGATAAAGTCTTGTCGACGAACGACGACAACGAAAGCTGTTTAGCGCAGCCGCAACTTTTTTTTTCTTTTTCTTATTTGAAACGCTCAGTGCACTTACCTCCGACGTCGACATAATCCCTTTTGCCTGACTTTCCCCCTGTCTCTTTTATCCAAACTCCCTCTCGTAGCTCTCTCTCTCGCTCCCTTCTCTACAATCCTGTAAATGCTTTTCCAATATTTTAATTAATGTTCTTCAATTATTTGATATATCGGGGTCGGGCAATCAATCAAAAATAAATAACTCAATAACATCATCAAAAAAATTGAGTTTTCTTTTAATAGCTCTATTTTTTATTAAAGAATTTTACTCTTTTTCGTCCGCTTCGCACACTTTTATTGCAGCTTTTCCCTCTTATATTTCTGTATTTTTTTCTCTCTCTTTCGAATTTTTAACTTTCTACGTGGCGGCGCAGTTTCCCTGCAAAATTTATGGCCGAATTACGTTACACGTCAAAGAAAGCGCGCTAATATCTTTTTCCCCCTGCTGATTTTTTTTTTTTTTTTTTTTAAGAAACTTTTCCATATTTTTTTTTCTTATCAAAATGCATTGCCTACTTGCGACACATAATTCTCTACATCGCATTTGAGTGTAATAAAAACAAATGTAGTGTTCAATGTTCATAGTCCGTCAAATAATGTGTGTGTATAAACTTGGGTTTAAAAGTTTGGAAATGTTGAGCAGTGAAGAGGAAGTTTTGTTTTTTTTTTTAAGTTAAAGTTAGTTTCAGATAGAAACTTGTAAATTTGGTGGAAAAAAAATTCGCAAGTTGTGTGAGTGCAGAGTTATTAAGTTATTTTCTGCAAAAATTAGGTTTGGAGAATTTTCGATACAAACAATGTGCCCTAGTTGCATATTTTGAGTTTGACATCACTTGCAGAAGAAAATAATTGCGAAAAAAGTTGTTTTGTACAACTTATATATAAAATATGTTTTTGCTGAAATTGCAAAATTAATTAATTGAAACGATAATTGAGTGATTTTCAAATATAATTGGTTTCGCACAATCATTTTACGCAAAATTCACAGATAAAATAATTCGAAAAACCTAAATGTTTTAATTCTACACCAAATGCCCACATTGTGTCTCAAAACGATTGACAACCTTAAACCGTCTTATATAAACTACACACCTCTTATCTTTTAAAAAAATACATTTTTATAGAACAAGTTATTTATACACGCACGAAAAAATGCGACTTGTACGCTTTTATCGCTCGCAAAGTGGTGGATCCCCGTCAAGAAAACGTCCAATTATATTTATTTTCCCATGCATTTATTCATTGCATTCACGCCACAAAGAAAAGAAGAGAAGGAGAAACATAAATAAAAAAGTAAAACGCGCGCAGAAGCATAACTAAATGGCAATAAATCAAAGCAAAAGCTGAAACACTCGGTCGCACAAATTGTTTTATGGTGAATAATTTGCATGACAAGGATTCCATTCTTGCAAACTCAAATGCACCATCTGTTCAATTTAATCTCTTTCTATAACTTTGCCTCTTTTAATTGCTTAGTTTTTGATGAGATGTTCAAATATCTTTTTTTTTCTCTTTATAACTTTGAAAATTTATTTGGTCAGAGAGAAAAAAATAGAATTAGGTAAAAGGAAAAAAAAAATGCAGGTGTGGCAATGGTGATTTACAATATAAGCTGACGGCTAACGTCGTTGCATAATGGAAACGGGTTGGCAGGCCGAGTTAATCGTCTTAGAAAGTTGTAAATTTATTTTCAGGCTAATCACTTCGATATAATGTCACTTGGGTATGTAGACCCACCTTGAGACATTTTTGAAAAGTTTGGAGAGGAGTTAGCTATTCATATCCTCTTTGTGGTAGTGGGATTTAAAGTTTACAGTTTTTGATTTAGTTTTAGGGAGGGGGGCGATAAGTGATTGATGGAATGGATTTCTTTGTTATTTGTGTTTTTTATTCATTTGAAGTTGATATGTATGCAGAGGGGACTTTTCTATTCCTATACTTTCTTTTGTAGGTTACAGACTAGAGCACAGTTTTGCTTTACAGATGTAAATTGTAGAGTTATTATTTTTGGGGGAGGAGGGGCGATAAGTATTTAATGGAATGGATTGTGTCTATTTTACTTGGTTTCATTTATTTGAACATAAATGTCTATTTTCATTACATTTGTTTTTGAACAAAGTCTTTTCTTTCACTTATTTAGTTTCCTGTAAAGAAGGGAGTATAAGCAATTTATGGAATGGATTCTTCATTTTGTTATTTTTCATTTTGAATATTGTTTATTTGGTTGGTTTAATTTGAAAGTTTGGCCTATGTAGATATTTTGATAGTAATTGAGATTTTTTTTTAAAAAATACGAATTTTGTGGAAAGGAGGGGCGATAAGTGTTAGATGGAATGGATTTTCTATGTTTAACCATTTTGTTCATTCATTTGAAGAAAAAAATTTAATTCTATTACTTAATGATTGTTTGAAAAGACTTTTTCTCTTCTTCCACCCTTTATTTGACCCTAGTTAATAAATTTTTGTGGAAAAGAAGGGGGAGGAGTGTTAAATGGAATGGATTTTGTAAATTTAATCGTTTTGTTCATTCATTTGATTCAAGAGTTTTGCGTGGGGAGATAATAAAACTTTTTTTATTCGGTCATAAAAAGTTAGATTAAATCATCATTAGTATAACTAGTATGTTTTATTGCACTCTAGTGTGTTTTTTAATTGAAGAATGTGGGCAGGAGTGGCAGATGTTCGGACAGCTTGAACTTCCTGGCGTCTAGTAATACAATCAACTGGGCATGTTATTTTTGAGTAGTTTATTGCTTTTACAATTCCTTCCTTTCTTTCCAGCTTCAATTTGGAAAGTAATATATTCATTGTATTATTACGTTGTTCTTACGTCACATTTGAAATAACAATTTTGATTGATTTTTCCATTAGTTTGCTAGTCGGCCACTGAGGGCGCTCTTATCACTGCATTTCTGGCAATTTATCTCGCGGGAAAGCCGAACTTTAATTGAATGATACAGTAAATTTGCTAAGAAATTTTTTTAATACGTATTAACTTAAGGTCTAAACAAGTAATTTTTCACAATACACTAGCTACAAATTGACAAACAGGATCTTGAAGTTGTCGAGTGAGTGACGAACGAGTCAATCCTAATGCAATTGCTGCTACACGGCTGGTTAAGAAATTGAGATTTCCAGCACCAGCCACTTGTACAGTCAATCCCTTCATGTGAGGAACATCACAAATCTCAAGGTGAGCCATTCGCTCTTTGTCGCCTTTTTTCACGTGTAGAGCTATTGGCATCTTGGATGAGCGAACGTAAGCTATTCCTTTAGCTTTTCTGAATAATAACCTTTAAAAAAAAAAAAACAAAATGAAAAATTCATGGAAAAATTAACAATTTTTTTCCCAACACTTACGAAAAACTCCAGTTAAATTTCGTCTCTGTATTTTCCAAAATTGCAGGTATAATAATTGTCTCATTATCCTGACGTTGTGTATGTCCTTCACGCTTAATAGTCGTCATACCCGTAAATTGTCCACCAGTCAAAAATGATACATCACCAACGGAAATTGGTTCAATATCACTATAAAAATCATTTTTTTAAAAAAAAATCTTAGAAAATTTTATTTTCCCTCTGGTATTTTTACCTCGTATTCGCCTGACGTCTTAATTCCTCCAAGACCGTATCCGCAAAGAGGTCATCGGCTTGTTGAGGGGAGATAGTTGTTGTTGTGACTTCATTCGTTTCTTCAGATTCGGTTACATTTTCACCGTTTGTTAGATTAACTGTATGGACTAATTGTATTGAAATATATTTTTTTTAAGTGTTTAAAAAACGTACCTGTTATAAAAAGTAGTGTGAACGAAATGACTGCGAGCGTTCTCAGTGCCATAGTGACTCACACAAAAGGAGGACGCAGTTGAGCGGTTACACAGAACACGACCTAGTGACCGTGAACGGGTCACGAGGTCATGGTTTGTGCTACCTGTTGACAATAAACCTCCTGTCACGTGATTTTTTTTTTTTTTTGTTCATCTTTTTTTTAAAACAAGACAAGATGCCTAAAAATATTGACGATTACGCTCAAAACATTTTGTGTCCAAGAAGATTAGACTGACAATGAGGGCAGTGGCATTGTAATTCTCTCATCTGTGGAAAGTCTCTGCATTTATCAATATCGGTAGCATATTACAACTTGATGAGAGTTGAGCCCCATATGTGAAGGTAACACTTTTTATTCACTCTGAAGACCAAGAAGGAGAAGAACAGAAAGAGAGAGAGAGGGAAATGAGGCTTAACATCGCCAGCACCTTACACTACGGGGCAATGTGTTAGTATAAAGTCAGACAAGAACACCGCAACTACACCATAAAAAAAATTAAAACCAGGACCACACGCGATGGGACAATCAAGTAACTAACAGAAACTTCTACTACACTAAAGCACTAAACTACCAAAAGAAATCAAAATTCAAACTATACCAAAAACAAAAACGTGAAAAACTCAAGGCTTACTATTAGTAGTAAATGTATGCACGCAAACCAGTACCAGAAATAAATTACAGTACCTTAAAATGAAAATCAGAAAACTGCCCCAGAGGAATAGCCAAAGAAGGAAGAGTGCAAGACCCCCACAACCAGAGCTTCTATTCCCAAAAGAATAAGCTTCACGCAGCCAGGAACAGCTATAGTCAAGTCAATCAACAAAACAGAAAACCATCAAGCACACCAAAGAGGAAAAATTTCTTAGAGGACAAGTAAATCACTTGGCAAAATTAACTGTTGCTGCTTTTGTTTTCTGAAAAAGAAAAATGAGGCAACAATGAGATCAAAACCTACTACAATGATACAAACCCATTACTCATTAATTATTGCTATTCCTTAATGGAAGGCAGAAAATTATTGATAAAAACAGTAAAATTAATTTTTTAAACGTTTAAAAAATATACTTAATTTAAGCGTATGCTCAAAACGAGAGATGTTTTCCAATTTCTTCAGAGTAAGTTTTTCAATTTAATAACATTTCACAAATTCATTTCATTGAATCCAGCGTAAAGACATAACCACTGCTGAAATCGTCAATGATTTACAATCTAATAGAGTTGAAATTCAAACAAATGCTGCAATTGAAGTTTGGGCATTACTTGAACGAGAAAATCCACCCATCATTGACATTATAGATTCAGGAATCATACTTCAATTGATTCCACTTTTAATGCGGCATGACTGGTATTTACTTTATTTAATTTACCATTTTATTATTACAATTATATTTTTCTTTTTTTTTTTGAAGTCCTAAATTGCAATTAGAAGCACTTTGGGCTCTAATACCGTCAGATGAACCCCACCTAAGTGTTTATATTCAAGCAGTGACCAATGCAGGCATAGTTCCTGTATTAAATCAACTACTAACATCAGTAGATAGAAGTTTATTATGCAAAATTATTCGTTCATTAGTTGTTATTACTGATTCTGTAGCAGAAACTAGAAATAGTGTTTTCAATGAACAATTTTTCAAAGCTGTGGAGGATGTTCTGTTTCCTAGCAGAGTAAGATTTTATTGAGATTTACATTTCTTAGATCAAGATTTTTTTTTTTAAAGAAAGAAAAGAATTATTTTCCAGTAATTCGCGAAATGGTGACTACACTAGTTGGTGTAATGCGCCAGTCACCGACGAGTCAAGTCATTTCAAAATGCATGGCTATTTTTTTTAAGCTTATGAACAGTACTCAAAATGGTTTGTAGAATTTGTATTTGTTCGTTAGTTGTAGAAAATTATAATTGGGGTTTGTTTGTTTACAGGGGTTGAAGTTTTGAGCTACGTTTGCGAGGAGATAGGAATGATAATCAAAGATTTGGATACAAGAATTTCAATTGATGCTATCGTTAAGTGTGGAATGGTGCCACGGTTGGTTGAATTGTTGGAGGATACTGATATTGATGTGTTACGTTTTGGACTTGATGCACTTGGGATTGTTCTTTCTGGAGAACCAGAACAAGTAAATTTATTAGGGCTTAAGTGTTGTGGTTTAGATTTTCTTTTTTTTTATGTTGCAGTAGTGGGTTGAATTTTATTCTTTTGACTTTTTTCTTTCACATCTTGGCTATATTTGAAAACTGGAGTTTTTTACAGTTTCGAAGTTGCAGTTTTATTTATAGTTACTACACTTTTTTCAGTAAAAATGCAGTAATTTGGTTCACTTTTTCTACAGTTTCACTGCAAGTTTACTGCAAAAATTGCAGAAAAGGTGGGCCAAGTTACTGTTTACTGCATAAACTGCACAAATAGGGCAAATTACTGCTGTTTTACTACAAGAACTGCACAAATAGAGATCAAATTACTGTCGTTTTACTGCAAAAACTGCAGAAAAAGGCCAAATTACTGCAACTTTACTGCAAAAACTGCAGAAAACGGCTAAATTACTGCATAAACTGCAGAAAAACGGCTAAATTACTGCAACTTTACTGCAAAAACTGCAGAAAAAGTGGGCCAAATTACTGGAATTTTACTGCAAAAACTGCACATAAGGGAATTAAATTACTGCCGTTTTACTGCAAAAACTGCACAAATAGGGGTGAAATTACTGCCGTTTTACTGCAAAAACTGCGCAAATAGGGGTGAAATTACTGTCGTTTTACTGCAAAATCTGCAGAAAAAGGCCAAATTACTGCAACTTTACTGCAAAAACTGCAGAAAAACGGCTAAATTACTGCAAAAACTGCAGAAAAAGTGGCCCAAATTACTGGAATTTTACTGCAAAAACTGCACATAAGGGGATTAAATTACTGCCGTTTTACTGCAAAAACTGCGCAAATATGGGTGAAATTACTGTCGTTTTACTGCAAAATCTGCAGTAAAAGGCCAAATTACTGCACTTTACAGAAAAAAACTGCAGAAAAAGGCCAAATTACTGCAATTTTACTTCAAAAACTGCCGTTTATTTAGTTGGTAATATATAAATTTAAGATTCTTTTCAAAAATTATGCAGATTCAAACTGTGATAGATGCAGGAGCTTTACCTAAGCTATGCAAAGTGCTTTTCAACCACTCACTCTTCATCCGGGAATGGGTTGTAGACATCCTCTCACATATAAATATACACACTCCACTTCACATTCAACCATTTATTGATGCTGATTTCCTATCCATTCTTATTGAAACTGCAAGCCAAGTAGTAAACATTAAAAAATTCTCTTAACTCAATTTTTAAAGAAAAATTATAATTAAGCTAAAGTACTCATCATCATCACACTACGGCTTTGACATAATTGGTGTTGTACAAAAAGAAGTAGTTGCCATCATAAATCGGTTCATTTTGAAAGCAACACCAGCTCAAGTCCTAGCAATTACAACGCAGCAAGTTATAACCAATTACTCCACTATGTTAACATCTGCAAATAGAGGAACTGTGATAATGATCTTGGAAGGGTTAACCACTATTATGGAGGTATAAAAATATTTAAAAGTAAAAAAATTTAAAAATATTAATAACATTGATTACAGGTAATGAGTGAGTGCGACAAAATGGCCGATTTCAGTCGACTATTAGAAAATTCTGACGCAATTGCTTGTCTCGCTAAACTACAAGAAAACAGTAATGCTGACATTGCCCGTTTAGCAAGAAGAATTTTTATGAGATGTTTGGGACCATGTACCACCATGTGGCGAGTCGTTGAAGAAAGCTGCGGGGCTTTTACTAATTGAATAAAAAAAAACCTGACATGTTTTAAATTAATTATAACCATATAATTTTTTTGGATTTTTTTTAAATTAAATAAAATGAAAAAAAATTGATAATTAAAAATTTTTTGTATTCAATTTTCGAAATTGCGAAATAATTTAAATATATGTAAATTTTTTGTTCTAGAGGTGGTAATATGGCGTCAGTGTTGTTTGATTTGACTGATTCAGGAGACGATGACGGATTACCTAAAATTGGTTTAAGGGTTTATCATTGGTTTGTGAAACTAGTCAGTGTAATAACAGGCGTAAGAAATGATATTGTTTTCTAATAATTTAATTTTAAATGAATTTTTGTTATTTTTAGGTGGTTGGATTAATTTTCATGGTTAAAAGTGTGTATCTTAAAGGAAGTATTGATGAATTACTCGCGTCGCAACATTTATATTTAAACGATTTTGCCTTCTTTCAACGGTTGAATCATATAATAAACACGTGTATAGCTCAGGGAATTTTAATGGTATTTACTGGTATCACAGGTATCGCTTGTCCAACTTATGATGGAATGAAACTGGTAAGGCGATTACAAATATTAATTTTCAAACTTTGAATGAAATAATTTTTATTTTTTAGTACGTGTTTTTAACCATTCTGCTTTTTATTATGGAATTGGCCATCTTTTCCAGTCTTCTAGCAGCGCGGAGTCAGTTCCAACGAACTTGGGTTTACATAAAAAAATTTTGTGAGGTAAGGAAATTTATTAATTGCCTCTGAAGGTTTGGAGCCTTAACATTCAAAATGTGTGAAGTAAAGAGGTAATTCTAATTAATTGTTTAAGGGTAAGTTTCCTTCTAAACCGGAAGTCGTTTTATTTACATTTCTAGATAAAACCTCGTTCAGGTAGTTTAATAGCTTTTTAAGACCCTTGAGAAGTGCTGCTGAATGATGATTTAAATGCTAATTTTGAAGTGTATTTTATTCCCTAGAGATGTGTAGTTCCAATGCTTGATATTAGGGAAGTGATTTCTCCTGCCATTGGCATTGCAATCTCCTTTGCATTCAGCCAAGTATAGGTTTTTGTTTGAAATTTTTGAACATTTTAAACATGAATTTCTGTTTTAGATGATAACTTTGTATGTTGTTCAACGTTTCCTGAAATTAGCAGTTACAAGTAATACAGAAGATACCGGTATTCAACTTTCAGTGAGGATAACAACTCCAGGTAGTGGATTGGATGTTTTAGTTTATAAGTGTCAATATTGAAATTTTGTTATTTCAGATCGATCTCATCCTTGTTCATCGACTCCTAATGATGCATCCAGTTCCTGCCAAGTTGGGCTTGATGTGACTCTGTCCCCTAGTCCTATTAGTAGTCCGCATTTGACTGTGCCTAGTTATGGAAGAATAAGACGAAAATCGATGAGAAGGTAAGAAGTTGACTGTACTACAGACATCCAAAACCAGATCATTGTGTACTAGACACTTCTAGGACGTTCTGTGAACTTACTAATTCAATCCAAATTGAGGAACCTGAATTAACCACAGAATGTCTTAAATCGTATGATCTATTTTGGACGTTTTTCTAGTTTTTCGAGATATGTATGGGGTTTTTTCACGTGGTTGTTTGTGTGTTAGAAATATTTCCGCTTTCCGCATTCCGGAGTTCCTAGTCACACCACCTCCACCAGGCGCTCCGCCACCTACACCACAATCAGCACGAACAGTTCATTTTTCTCTACCGCCCTCACCTAACACAATAACAGACCGTTTAAACCACCATATAAATAAGCAGATATTCAACGATGACACACACGCAAAACAAACTCAGAATGAGTAAACATTTATTTATAGATATGATTTGTGGTAGATCAGAAAATCAATTATTTTTTTTAAAAGCTTAGTGAATGAAATGTTTAGATATAAAATTTTTAATCAGCAAAATGATGTAGCAGAAGTTGTAATTTAAAAAAAAATGATAAGAATTTTGTCGAGTCGATAAACCGAAATATAATTTTAAAAATTAATTAGATGATAAAGTGTGTTGCAATCCATGCAAAGAATTTCTGGGCAAGTTTTTGATCCACTTTGTGGTCTTTCATGCAACTTGTGTTTGCAGTGGTGTAAACAAGAAAGAAATTTGTGTTCCTTTTTAGCCACTAGTTGCATTAACCTTAGTTGAATGATTGGGAAAAGGAAATTTTAAAATGATTTGCAATTGCAAAATTTAAAAAAAAATTATCAAGGTCAAGGGTAACTGTTCACTGGTCTCACATCTGTGGACCAGTTGTAACCTATTACTAGAAATTGCCTTATTAAATTCAAGGTTGGACAATCGTAATTTTCAAATACAATTCTTAAATTTTTTATTTGCTATAAAAATTGTATAAGGAAGGAATTCTTATTCATTATACATTCTAAAATGAATTATTCATCGTGCACATTCACGTCTTTTAATTCATCCTGCAACAATACTAAATCACAGCACACTAAACACAATAAACTCATGAAATATTTGAAAAACCATTCAGACAAAATTACAATTACATAATTCATTTTACACATAAAACTGAATATTTAAAAAAAATGTCATTACATTTCTTGATATATTGAAAACAATTTTATATATAATAATAATAATACTATTTATTATGAGCTGTAGTTTAAAAAAATACAAGTCAAATGCTAAAAAGACAAGAGACAAAACAATGGAATGTCACAAACTAAAAACAAAAAAGTTACCAGTCAGTCTTGTGTAACATCTCTTAAAACTCAATGCAGCTAATTCCACATATACGAGAAAAAAAATTTTTTTCTTATTAAAATATAATTATAAAAATGTTATTTGTTTATAATACAATATGACTATACTAAATGCTTTGTTCATTTTTTTTGTTGTTTCGTGAAAATAAAAATGAAGACTTAGATAAGTTTGTATTTTCTTCAAGAGATGAAATTATCTTAAGGTTCTTGCATTTCTTCAGCTCGCCGCCTTCGTTTCTTTAGTAGCGGGTTATTGGAATTTTCCAAATCTTTTATATGTATTTGATCGTAGTCGACGCGCATTGTAGCTAAACTCCTGGTCATTTCCTCCTGAAATGTTAAAAAATGTATGAGTGATGACGTCAGAGGAAGAAGGAGAAAATAAGAGCGGAACTATGACTAATAGAGATGTGTTTATTTGTTGAGGTACACGTCTGAGTCAAGTTGACTTTTTATAATTTTGAGGGGCAGGAAAAGAATTAGTTTACTTGAACATCTGGCCATGCTTCTTCCTCTTCTCTTAAGACTTTATTTGTATAGAGAGGAGTTTGAGGAACTTCGGTGTATTGCTAAGGGATTGGTTAATTAGTTAATTTTGTTCTATCAAATTTATTGGTTTTATGATTCTTACTGCGATCCATTTGTTTCCCATCACTTCACCGATTGTCAGTCTTTGAGTTGGGTCGGTTCTCAATAGGCCGCGGATCAAATCCTTGGCTGTGTAATAGAATGAGAAAAGATTATTGAGGTAATTGACTACAATTTCCAAACACTTTTCTATTTAAAACAACAAGATCTTCACTACACTGACTGCAATTTGAAGTCAAGATTTTGTTGTCTCCTCTTTCTCAAGAGTATCATTTGCAAATTTCAATGTTTCCAGTTTTTTAATTGCAATGTAAAAGATAATATTTGTGACTTGATTTGGATATTTTGGCTTAAATTTTGGTTGAATTGTAAGAAAACACATCAAATTCGATATTTCTTGCAACAAAATGTGACCTGCAGCTTCCCATCTTCCTAAGAAAGTGGTTTAATTTAACCTCAACTTACCATCTTGTGATACGTGTTTCCATTCTGGGTTTGGGAAGTCGTACTGACCAGTACGGATTCTCTTTTTCATGCCAGGTGATATGGCTAATCCATGATTGCTATAGAATGGTGGGAAGCCACAAAGTCTAAATGATATAAAATAGTTAGAACCTATTCAAAATATTTTATAATAAGTCTGGTCTTACAGTATGTACATAATGACGCCTAATGACCACATGTCACATGATTTATCATATTTTTCAGGCCCTAACACTTCCGGTGCTGAAATATACAAAAATAAGTTTGAAATCTATTAAAACTCTTTCGTTTATTATATTTACCAACATAATAAGGTGTGTAACAGGGCGTTTGTAGTGAGTTGTAGTTAGTTTCTTTAGCGAAGCCGAAATCAGTCAATTTTAAAATACCCGTATTGCCTCGATTGGTATACAGTAAATTCTCAGGCTGAAAACAAACAGTTAATATGAAGTCTATTTT
>JAQGAS010001137.1:0-24926 GCA_034686365.1 Pachymerium ferrugineum | reverse complement strand
AGGAGTTTTTTTCTGCAACATTTGATGAGGCAATAGCCACAGAGTTATGATATCTTGGCGTTTGTGAGGAAAAAAAACCTTTTTTTCTTGTTACTCTCACCAGAGAACTAGGAATTTGATCAATTTGTGGAATTTTAGTCAGGGGAGAAAATTTCAGTTCCTCATAATTCATTGGGACAATAAATCAATATTGTTTGGTAAGATAATATATACTATTATGGTTATGTCAAAAACTGTAATCAATAGTTTTTATTGTAGACAGTCTTATGTGAAACTATGAGGTCATTGCTCTTTTTGCTAGTTATATTGATTTTGTAGTTCTAGAGAAAGGATTATGCAAAATATGGTTCGCTTTTCCTTTTTAGCCCCTGCATTATATCCAGGCCATTGACCACAACTAAAAAAAATATCATTTTGCTGCTTACTAAGTGCAATAAGCATTTAAAACAAAGAGAATTGCAGCAAAAAGAAACCAACTGTCTTGTGCAGTGATTCGAAATGAGATGCGTTGATTGTATATTGGCAACAAAAAATGCAAATTGTACTATTTGTGGTTGGTAAAGTTTATGAG
The DNA here is from genome assembly GCA_034686365.1 of Pachymerium ferrugineum. NCBI lineage: Eukaryota > Metazoa > Arthropoda > Chilopoda > Geophilomorpha > Geophilidae > Pachymerium > Pachymerium ferrugineum. The sequence continues at coordinate 24,355 of JAQGAS010001137.1, read as the reverse complement.
TAGATAAACCATCAAGTCTTTTACAGCAACTAGTTCTTTCCCTGTGAAAATCACAGGTTTTAGTGTCTTGTTTTCTAATTCATCTGATTTTTGCATCGTGCGCCCTCTATTGCGAACACACGGATTACCAAATGCAAACAAACTACATCATCACTAAAATCTGGTTAATCTTCAAGCTAAATAGGTCTTTCAATTCCCATTCACTAACTGCCAATAGAAATTCAAAAAAGAATGCAATAGTCAAAAATCTTAAAATTTCGCCAAAGCGAAGTAAAAGTTTTGATAATGGTGGCGCTTTGTTCTCATTGACTTCAGGTACTGTCTGATTCCTCCATCTATCAATGATAGCCAATCAAAACGTTAAGAAAACTGACAATTTTTGACTAATAACTCGAAAATTATGTAACATTTGGGCTTGTATACAGCACTATCGATATTAATTATGGGTTAAGGCGGATTGCAAGTCCCCGACAATCAAAGTTCACAAAAAGATCAAAGATTCTGCTCATGGTATTACATATATAGAGATGTAATCCTACTAATGACTCTCCTGGTCCATTATAATCCACTCTTTCCAAAAGAGGTCTGTTACCTAAGTACATAAGGATGTCACCACAGAGGTCTTAAGCTACAATTGATCTTTAATAAAGTTATTTTAGCAACCACATAATACGACTTTCAATACTTGCAATCCTTTTCAACAAAGCAGAACACTATCACTCCAAAGTAGCCAAACACAAGCTGCATAACACATGCTGCAAAGGACTGCCTACACCTAAAACATTAAAGCTAACATAATGTGGATAATACAAAGACACGCTTCATATGATTTATTGCCTACCAACTTTGAGAATAATGACTAACAAATGTTGTATTTGAATTTTAAATCAGTTCCATTCTCTAAATGATAAATGTGTTGGTAAAGATCAAACCAATATTTTTCCACTATTAACACTTACCATTTACCAACATCTATTCACAGAAACCCATGTAAACAGTAAGAGCACATATTGATTCTCTTTCAGTCTACACAGACTGATTGATGAGTCTCCACTTTACAACCACCATAAAAATATGAGTTTCTTTCCCTTGTTCCTAAAGCATAAGTCTCTTTAAAAGTCCAAGGGAACCTAAAAATAAATTCAAGTCACATCTCTTGACAATCAGCATTAACATTTACTAGAATTCTGCTACTCACTCTTATCTCTCAACCCTAGTGGCAGTTCATTTATTCAGTAACTTCTCTCGCACAGCTTTTATTGACGTGTTCACAAGTTACAGGTAACAAAAAACCATTCCTCACAGATAAAATAAATCAAAAGTAACAAACAGTGACCAATTGATTTTTTATGAGCTGGAATTAAAGTAGTGACATCCATTACACTACATCAATCACTTACTGCCACATCCACTAACAGATTATTAATTAAACAGCTCATAAAAATCACAGAAAATTACCCATATTGTTTTTGATGGCAAGCATTAACCGGTATCGACCGGTGTTATGTTTACATTACACCAGAAAACAGAGCCCAATTAGTCAGAATCAAATTATTGCTTGTATTAAGTTTAATAAACGAATCACTAAAACAAAAGTTGCAGTTGCATTTTTATAGATCATAATTTTGAATTATTGAATTTTCTCTCCTAGATATTGTTTTGTGTTTTTGTTTTTAATAATAAATGTGTTTTGTTGACTTTATTGATCTTTTACAACTTGATTGCTATTAGTAAGTGTTGGGGGTAACTCTATTGACTGTTGTAGGGGTTCAAGTTAATTACATTTAAATGCAAGAATTAGCTTGGGGAATATTCTTAAAGAAAATTGCAAAGACTAAATTAAAGAATGAGCTCTATTCAGGCTTAAATAAGCAATTGTGTCTTCTCTTCAGTAATTTGTGTAGTCAGAGAGCTGGTTTTGAAGGATGTTTTGGGAATTGTAAGGAGAAAATTGGTTTCTTGAAATAAGAGACCGGGAAACTTGATCAAGAATATGATGTAAAATACAAATGTGCCTAACGTTTGTATGTTATTGTATCAAAATAATTGAAATAATCCTACCTTTGAAGGAATTTCTTTTATAGATCGATTGCTTCTCCTTTGGGCGCCATTTGCATTTTTTAACAATGACATGGTTTTCAACATCGACACCAGAGGGAGGGTTGTTGTTTGGAAAATGGTGATTGGCCTGTTAAAAATAAGATTAAATTAGGCAAAGTTTCACTTTTGTTTAAGAAAAGTTGTAATTGAGATTTTAATTAATTAAATCTCTTTGTAGGTTTCCGATCTGATGCAATTAATCCACGTCGCCATGGCTTGCAAAGGATTTCACGAGCCAAGATTAAGACTGTCAAATTGACTGTTGTTGTGATCACGTGTTACATTCTTTGCTCCATGCCTTACACGTGCGCCATGATGTGGGTGGCGTATGATAAAAAAGCGGCCGAAACGGAGTTTTATAAAGGTAAATAGATAAGTCATTAAAATATTTCCCCCTTTAAAATGAAAATTTTAAAAGTGAAATTTTTATGAGGTAATTTTGCGGGCAATTAAAACTCTAAATATTAAAATTAAAACTTGACAAGCCTTTAGTGATTTAAGAAAATTATTAAAGAAGCTGAGGCGGTTTTTTTTCTTTCATAAATTCCCCCAGGAGAAAATTTCCTTTTGTTGAAAGCCATGTGTCTTCTTAAAACCCATTTACGGTGCGTTAACCCGAAGGAAAAATTTACACAAGTTTTTATAAGCCCTTTATTTAACTTTTCTAATATTTCCTTTAAGCTTAACCAAATTACCCTCATGTAAAACCATTTCTTAAAGAGGGATATGACAAGTATAATCTAATTTCTTCCAAATTTACTGTTATCTTAAAGAATATTTCCCAAAAGCTTTGACTTTTCTGACAAAAATTGCCTCTCCAGAGGTCGCTTCACACACTTCCACTGCAACTTTTTACTCTCAATTCCTCGAGCTAAATTTAATACATCCAAACTGCATTACTACAAAATCTCATCCTTTTAAAGAAAAAAAAACTGACAGCGCCATCTCTTACAAGAAAAATCCAATTTGAGACTCTCCCTTTAATCTCAGATAAAAAAACATTGATCAAAACATCCCCCAATTTCCAATCTCCTCTAAATCTTTTTATTTCCTAACCGACTATCCAGGTGGATTATTCTCAGTCTTAGTCCTCGTGGCAAGTCTCAACAGTTGCGTCAATCCATGGGTTTATTTGCTCTTCAACAAGAACTTAGTGCACACCTTACGCCATTACCTGTGTTGTTGTTGTTTCAAAGAAAACGAGCTAAAAACCCACCGCACTTTAGCCACAACTTACAGCCGAACATCCATTTCGGACTCTACAGCTCCAAGAATCGCCTTACAACTTCAACCGCCCAACAACTCGAACTTTCTTACACTACCAAAAGGCAACGACACAACGCTCAACGGTCGCGTTTCAGCATCGTCCGATTCGGCGCTCAATAGACGTAAATCGTCCAATTGTTCAACGTCTTCACTCGTATTGTGTTCCCGTAATCACGAACCTCACCACCAGGGTACTCTGCTCGTTGCAAAGGAAACGCAATGTGCATGTGAGCCCGTATAAGATGTTTTAATTTTTTTTCTTTTAAGACATTCCAACATTCCAAGTATTTTCTCTATTGATTTTTTTTCTTTGTAGTGAGTAGTTTTTAAAATCCAATTTTTCCTATTCCATTCCATTAGAAACCTCTTCCATTTTCTTGAAGTATGTCAAGTGGAAAGCCTTGAAGACGAATCAAGTGCCTTATTTTTTGATCATTGTAACTATTAAACGTTTTATTGCTGATATATTGACATGTACTGCTTTAAATGTCTTTTTCTCTTGTTGTTCAACTTGGAAAGAAATACGATTATGTTCTTCTCAATCGTTATAAATTTAAAATAAAATTGTATATAAGAAATTTCTCTTTTACACACATTTAGTTACATTCGCACATTTCCCAATCGATATTAATCAGGATTTAATCCTTTTCACAACACTATACGCAATTAGTGGAGTGATTTATTTCGGGTGTATCCATTACGAAGGATTATTTCCAACTGTTTACATACACATTACCAACTTGGGTAACTTAAGGCCTGGTTTAGGGACAATTATGACCACCATGCGCCGCGTGTCAATTATAGGTCATAAGCGGTTCAATGCCGGTTAGGACCGGTCTCAACTTGTACCTCCGCTTGCGTGACGTCGATGGATCATACGCGTATAACGGGAATGACAATATTAATAGGATCTCGTCATATCGCGTTCTCGCGAGACTCACTAAAATGCTTGTGTATTGCAAGATAACATTTATCTTAAGTTAAATTAGGTAAGTTGGCCTAATCTTAACTAGTCAGTCTCGCGAGAGTGAGATGTGACGAGATTATGCCAATCTGGTCATTAACTTGACATAACATAGTGCAAGTTAAAGTTGGGAACCGGTACTCACCGCACTGTAATCGAATCTGTTAGGACCTGTACAAATATACGCGGCGCATGGTGGTCAGAGTCGTCCCTAAATCGGGTACCAACCTTATTCTGTTCACAACAAAACTACTGTTATTTTATGTCAGATGTGAACATGTGTGAATCAACTTTTCCTTACAGTAGCAGTTGCATATAGGGCTACATGACGTTTTGGAAACACACAATTGTCACTATCAAAAAATAAGTGTTTACGTCATTTAATCTCACATCTGACAATGATAATTGCAGGTATCAGTTAATAAAAATGTTGACCAGTTTCGTTGAAACGAAGCATGGAAATGAGTGAATGAGGCCAACAACAACAAAAACTCCGAGTAAATAAAAGAATAAAAAATGAATTTTTTTTTATACCATCACCGGACATTCGCCTGGGTACATCTCACTCATCGATTTATCCCGGATGGGGTCTAGTGGAGTCTTGTCAAGTCTTCGCAGACGCTTCAAGCTGGAAAATGAGATTTGGTAAGTGCAATTTTACTCTGGGTTGACCTAAATTAACAGTAAATTGGAGGTTGACCTAATTCGGTAACGTGACTGTTCAAACATCTCGTAATTAGGAATAACTTTTGTGTACTTGTACAATTTATTTTCTAGTGTCAATAGGGTAATTAAGTTTTTTAAAGGTGACTATGTTTTGGAATGGGTGTAATTTTATGCTGAGTTTGCACTTTTGTTTGTTCTCTTGGAAATGTAAAGAGATAAATGGGTTTAATGGCTGGTAGATAAAATGAGAAAAAGAATGGGAGAGAAGAAATTACTTGCAGTTGTGTGGCTTTGGGTAAAACGCTGGCTTAGTGAAATTTTTTTTTTTTTGAAATTTCTTTGCATGACTTGTCATTACTATAGAGGAAAAAACGTATAAAGTATAAAAAAAACTTAAGACATTTGTATTATAAATTTGTAAATATAAGGGAAATTGAGTTTTATAATGATAATTTAAGGTCTAAAAACCTGTTATGTTGGGTTTTTTAAATTTGGTTCCTACACATGTTCACACCAGATTTTACGTAACGTAGATGTAATTTGTTTCATTTTATCAGATGATAGGAATAAGTTTCAGGTAATTTTGCTTTTACATTGGAAGTAATTAAACTCTATTTTTAAACTTCATAACAAACTGCAGGTTTAAGTTAAAGCGTAAGTCTCAATTATATTCACATTTGACTTAAAGTGACTTGTTGGTGTAAAACAATCGTCGATTACACAACAAAACTGATGTGTGAGCGGCGATTACGTCACACCGCTAAGATAAGTTAACGTAAGTGTGAACATAACTGAGACCTAATTCAATCTCGCAATGCAGAACAACGATGTATTACGTTACGTTACGCCTTGTGTGGACACAGGTGTGAACCAATCTGCAAAGGTGGTTGCTATTTTATTAAAACTCGACATTCATACCAAATAATATTTAAAAATTCATAAAAACGCTCGTTAGTTTCCTGGTACTTTTTGTTTCTTCGATTATACTAGCACTGTCCAGCTAAAATATTCTGTAAAAATTTTGGGGAAATGTTCAGTAAACATCAGAAATTCTTAGTAGCGATGTAACTTTCACTACAATTTTTACAAAATTATTTTTAGCTGAAAGTTTGTAAACATTTCAAACATTTTTTTCTCAGAGATTTCTAAAAAGATTCCTGAAATATATTTGTTTTATATTATTTTAAAATTTCGCTGTACTTACAATGCAATAAGAAAGCAACCACCTTTGCTTGTAATTCAAGTCATAAAATGTAATTACCATCAAAATTTTCAGGGTCGTAACTTTTTCTTGTATCACAGCATCCAACTCCATTAACCCGACAACCTAGAAATACATTTAATAAACACTTTAATTTCAGATAAAATGATATTAAATCTCATCGTCATTTTATTAACTCTCCAAAATTCTATCGAGGGTTCTTTATCACATCCAGGTGAGTCATTTGATCGGATGTTCTTTTGTCATTTCTTCCTTCCTATCCCCTTTATATCCCATTAGAGGTGGAAGACCTACAGGCGGTAGCAGATTATCACGCATTTCTCCTCACCTGGAAGTTTCCGCTGGGTCCACGAGGTCAATTCGTCGTCCGGTATTGCGAGGTCACCAACACCCTCTGGCAACACTGTAACAAGCGTGCCTTTAACGAGTCGGAAATTGACGTGAAACCCCTGCTGCCATCTAGTGGCGCCGGTTGGAGATTTAGTGTTTTGCTAGATGGCCTGCGTTTGGGCTCCGCCTATGAAGTGTTTGTTGTAACTAAAGCGGAAGATGAAGATTGGGAGGTTGTTTGGCCTAGGAGGCCTAGACGGTGGTTGCGTGTCTCAACGAAAGGATGTGGGAATTTTTCTTTTTTTTTTTTATTCTGTGGAATAATAATAATTAAAACGTTTTATTGTGTGTTTTAGTTGTTGCAAAGGTTACGAGGTGTTTACCCGAGTTCACTGAGGTGTTAGTAGATACTGGACCGTATTTTAAAGGTCGGGTCGAGGTCGAAGGTGCGGTTGATGCGAGATGTAAAATTGAGGGCGATGTTAAAAATCCGAGAACTCAGTATGTGTTTGTGATAACGCACGAATTATGTGGAAGCTTAAATGTATAAAATATAAAAATTTCAATATTTAAAAAATGAAAATTTGTTATGAAAATAATTTTTTCGCTTTTTTTAGTCCGGTCATTATGTACAAAATGTCATTGTCGTTAACGAAAGTCCTTCATTAATAACCCACTCATCCAGGCGTTTTAATCTCGTTTGTGATCTACTTCCTGACCCATTTACACTACAGGCAACGTAAATTATTGATTTTAGTTCTTTTATAAAATCAATTTTTAAAAATTCCGCTTTTAGTATCAACCTGACAGATGGCGCCCCCGTGCGGGAAGACGCGGAACCAGATATGATTTTAGAGCGCACTTATGAAGATGCTTTATACGAAACACGGAATTGTAAGGAAAATTTTATTTTAAAATTACGGTGTGATTATAATAAATTTCCTTCTAACTTCAGCGTCTGAGTTAAGTCCGGTAGTAGCAGTAGGTTTGATCGTTGTATTACTAGTCATTGGAACAGGCGCTGGGTTTGCGTGGGCCACCGTTAGAAGATGGAAGAGACACGAATCGGACCCAACCGACAACGAAGCAATTTTACCCACTACAAATATACGCAATGTATCATCAACTTGTCCAACTCCGAGACCGGGTGGACAAATTGCACTAATGGCGCATAGACAATTAGAACAGATCTAAAAAAGTAAAATGTACAATTTTTGTAGCAAAATTAAAAATATTGAGATTGCAACGGAAGTGAATATTTTTACCTGCTGCCTCAGAATTAAAAATATTGAGCTTGCAACATACGGAAGTGAATATTTTTACCAGCTGCCTCAGAATTAAAAATATTGAGCTTGCAACATACGGAAGTGAATATGTACTAGGTCAGAAAAATGTAACTAATCATTATGAGCATATGCTTATACCGTGAATTCTCATGGGACGAAAAGACGACAGTAATGTCAGTTGGTCGGCTCTATTGGGTCACCAGAACCAGGTTCATTTAGGGCTAAGATTCCTTCCCAAAAAGCAAGGGGGTCTGAAAGGAAAACAGTAATATTGAATTATAACTATTCTAAAACATTTTTAGACAAAACGTTGTTTTTGAGAGGGTACCCGGTCGTTTTTTCGCTCAGAAATGCAATCCGCCTCCATTTTAAAGTTCTCTTACCGGAAATGACGCATTAAATATGGCCGACACTGTTTTCCTCATAACGTACCAATTCCGATTAAATATTACAGTTTACCTGAATAAAACTTGTAATTAAAAGGAAACTCACCGTCGAAATATTTTTTTAAAAGTCGCAAGCTGTATGGAGATAAAACTTTAATAAAATGGCGTCGTAGCTAAATTTAAAGAAATGGTTTATTTGTAAATAAAAAAAACCAATATTAAACGTAAGGAAAATTTTTTTATTACTTCTAAAATGCCAAATTAACCGATTTTAAACTATTCACTCTAAAAGTGGAGGAATTATAACTGAAATATTCAAAAAATTAAAGTATGATTACGGAGCGGGAGCAACCAGAAACGATGCGGCGCATGAAGCCATACAGACTCCTTGAAGGCCGCTACAAGCAGTAACAGCTAAAGGTACACCAGCACCAGCTGTCACCGTGCCTAAAAGATAAAATTGTAAACGTAGAAAATTTTAAACATCTACGATTATACTCACCTGCTGTCACACCGGCAGCTGAACAGCAAGCCACCCATGCCGCATTACAAGCCGTTTGACAGAGCCCGTAGCCAGAGAGTAGAGCAAACAGTCCGCCATCAACAGTCATAACCGAATGAGCCAAAATCGAAACTAACACGTAGATAGCTTTCATTTTTATACTTGACTTGACTCGATTTAATTGCAAGTCAAGTGCAGATAATAGTCAACTAATGAAATAAAAGGTTAGAAAAATGTTTTTCAAAATGTAGAAAAATATAATCCTTACCGAAGGTTGACTGTGAAGTCTTGTTTACGTCAAGAGTTTGGTTAGATCAATAATATTTTCTATTTTGGCGTAGCTTATATAGTTAGTTTCGAACTGGAATTCCCCGACCAAACTGACACCAGATGACACTGAAAAAAAATTTGTACGCCTATTGGCTCTTCAATTTTGGCAGAAAATTTAAATTAACATATGTAGAGTTTTAAAATAAATGATTAGAAAACACTTTTTTCTAATCTAAAAACTTTTTTCTAAAATTAGAAAACACTTTTTTAAGAATAAAAGTGGATTATAAATTGTGTTAAAAACCTCACATCACGGTTCTTTTAATTTCTTAAAAATCCTCACTTTTATATCTAGAAATATCTTTACAAAAACAAAACAAAAAATTTTTTTCTGTAAATAATTGGGACATTAATAAAACAATCAAATTATCATTCGAAATACGTTTCCCATAAATATCACCTGGCGAAGATTAAAATTTTTTGTTTGATTATTTAGTCACATTTTTAATTGGTAATAAGAGAAAATTAAAATTAATAAAGTAATAAAATATTTCTACAAATATTTTATTACTTTACTAGGTATGTTAGACAAAACCGAATTAAAACATGACATCAAATTTAAATACCAAAATAGAAACTACGGGGTGGATGCCATCAAAAAAGCTGCGGCACACACAGCCAAGCAAAGTCTTTGTGCAGCACTGCGAGCAGTAATAACAGCGGGGACAGCTGTACCAGTCGTAGCAACACCTGTAAATAAAAATAAAAAAACGTGCCTAAAAGTGCCTAAAAGATAAAATAAAAAAGTTCCACTACTACAAAACTTAAAATAATTTTATAATTAACAATAACCTGCTATCATACCACCAGCTGAATAGCCACCGATGTCGCATTACACCCAGTTTGACACACACAGTACGCGAAGGCGCCTATTCCGCCATCGACAGTCATAACCGAATGAGCCAAAATCAAAACCAACACGTAGATGGATTTCATTCTTTCAGTTGATTCAACAAGTCAAATGTCGGATAAAATAATAGGCAACAAATAAACATTTTAGAAAAAGTTATTTAAAGTCTATGAAAATATTAAGCCCGACTATCAAGACTAGCTGAAATTGGAAAAGTTGGTTTTATAAATATTATTTCCTATTTTCGCGTAGTTTATATAGTTACGTTCGAATGGGAATTCCCCGACAAAATTCTGACAGCAGGTTTTCAGTCACTGAAAACAAAAATTGTCTGACTATTGGCTCGTCAAATTTGGCGGAAAATGTAAATTAACTTACGTAGGGTCAAAGAATAGATGTATAATGTAGGATTAAAAAATAAATGATTAGAAAACATGACATCATTTTAGAAAACAAAAAAGAGTGGATAATAACTTTCATTTAAAGCCTCAATTTTCTTATAGTTTCTTAAAAATTCCCCATTTTAAAAAATCATAAAAAAACAAAAAATTCGAAATACACAAATTTACCATTAATATCACCTAGCGAAGACAAAAATGTTAGTAAATAATCAGATAAAAATTATTGAATTGGTAAAAAAAAAAAAATTAGAATTAATGGTGCGGAAATATTTGGTTATTTTTACAATTTTTGGATGTATATGACAATTTTAACCGAATTATGTTCTTTTCTAAAATCAATTTTTGATTTATTTTAAAAATTCCGCTTTTAGTATCAACCTGACAGATGGCGCCCCCGTGCGGGAAGATGCGGAACCAGATATGATTTTAGAGCGCACTTATGAAGATGCTTTATACGAAACACGGAATTGTAAGTTAAAATTTTTTTTTAAAATTACGGTGTGGTTATAATGAATTTTCTTCTAACTTCAGCGTCTGAGTTAAGTCCGGTAGTAGGTTTGATCGTTGTATTACTAGTCATTGGAAAAGGCGTTGGGTTCGCATGGGCCACCGTTAGAAGATGGAAGAGACACGAATCGGACCCAACCGACAACGAAGCAATTTTACCCACTACAAATATATGCAATGTGTTATCAACTTGTCCAACTAAGAGACCGGGTGGACAAATTGCACTAATGGTTCATAGGCAATTAGAACAGGTTTAAAAAAGTAAAATGTACAATTTTTGTAGCAAAATTAAAAAATATTGAGATTGAAAATTATTTCACAACATACGGATGTCAACAAATATTCAAACGTCAGTAAAATATAACTTTTTAATCATTATTAGCAAAAGTTTATACCCTTCTCACGTGTCTCCGATAGCAGTAACTACGTCGGTTGGTCGGATCACCAAAATCAGGTTCATTTAGGGCTAAAATTTCTTCCCAAAAGGCAGGCGGGTCTGAAAATAGTAAATTAAATTATAACTATCTCAACCTTTGTTTTTGAGAGGATACCCATCGTTTCTTCGCTCAGAAACGCGAATACAATCCGCCTGTCTCAAAATTCTGTCACCGGAAATGACGCATTAAACATGGCCAACACTGTTTTTCTCACGAAGTACCAATTCGATTAAAAAAATACAGTTTACCTGAATAAAACTTATAATTAAAAGGGGAACTCACCTTCGAAATATTCTTTTATAATTTGCACAGCTGGAGGAAAAGATTTTGATAAAATGGCGTCGTAGCTAAATTTGAAAAGTGGTTTTTTTTTAAATAAAAGAAACTAAAGTTCAACGCAGAGGCAAATCTTTTTATTACTTCTAAAATGACAAATGAACTGAATTTAAACTATTCATACTACAAGCGGAGGAATTATAACTGAAATATTCAAATAAATGGAAGCATAATTACGGAGTGGGAGCAAGCAGAAATGACCCAGCGCACGAGGCCATACAAAGTCCTTGCGCGGCACTGCAAGCAGTAATAACTGCAGGGACACCAGCACCGGCCGTATAAGTGCCTAAAAGATAGAATTGAAAACGTAGACTGTAATGCAGCTAGCAACTTGAAAAGAAATTAAATATTTCTATAATTATACTCACCTGCTGTCACACCGCCAGCTGAACAACATGCCACCCATGCCGCATTACAAGCCGTTTGACACAGACCGTACGAGGCGATTAAAGCACCCAGTCCGCCATTAACAGTCATAACTGAATGAGCCAAAATCAAAACTAACACGTAGATAGTTTTCATTTTTACACTTGACTCGATTTAATTGCAAGTCAAGTGCAGATAATAGTCAACTAATAAAATAAAAGGTTAGAAAAATGTTTTTCAAAGTGTAGAAACATATAATCCTTACCGAAGGTTGACTGTGAAAGTTTGTTTACGTCAAAAGTTTGGTTAGATCAATAATATTTTCTATTTTGGCTTAGCTTATATAGCTACTGTTGAACGGGAATTCCCCGACCAAATTCTGACACCAGGTGACTCTGAAAAAACATTTGTACGCCTATTGGCTCGTCAAGTTTGGCGAAAAATTTAAATAAACGTACGTAGGGTTTTAAAATAAATGATTAGAAAACATGACCTTTTTTGAGAAAAATAAAAGGAAATTATAAATTGCGTTTAAAACCTCAATTCACGGTTCTTTTAGTTTCTTAAAAATTCTCACTTTTATATTTATAAAAAAAACTTTAAAAAACAAAACAAAAAATTCTCTTCTATAAATAATTGGGACATTAATAAAACAACCAAGTTATGGTTCAAGTCTCCCATAAATATCACCTGGCGAATATAAAAATGTGACTCAATAAATAATTAAATTGGTAATAAGAGAAAATTAAAATTAATGCTGCAGAAATATTTTATTATTTTTTTGGGGTATGTAAGACAATTTTAACCGAATTAAAACAGGACATAAAAATTCAAAAATCAAATTAGAAACTATAAGATTAGGTGCAACTAAAAACGCTATGGCGCACACAGTCATGCAAAATCTCAATTCCCGACTAGAGGAATGGTAAAGTGGAATCGGCTGCCTTATTGTATCAGGAGTGCGGTTTATATATGCAGCCGGTTTAAGTGCATTCGTCGCTGTACTCATTTTGTGTCATTAATTAAGAGACATTTGTGGTCATGTGATGGGGAGTTTTTCGAAGTATAATGTTTTATCCTATGTGTAACTTTGTTGCATGTTTTAAACTTAATAAAATAAAATAAAAAACAAAGTCCTTGAGCAGCACTACAACCAGTAACAACTGCAGGGACAGCTGGTACAGCTGTCACTGTCACAGTACCTAAAAGATAGAACAAACTTGTATGACTTTCCAACACTTAAAGGGACCAAAATTTAAAATATTGAAGATGAAAGAAGTTCTACCTTTTCTTCCATTGCACCCCATTCTTGAGAGCTTACGTTTTATATTATTTAATTCTAAAGTTACGTGGCTAAATTTCGGTCTTAGTGATTTCCCAAACACGGACCACATATGAGACGACGGTAAAAGCCTCGTTATAAGTTGTCTCGTACATCACATCTCTTTGTTATTGTCTAGAATGGGCGTGCAATATGGAAGAAAAGACAGAACTTTTTACAGTCTTTCATCTCTAATATTTTAAATTTTAGTGAGACCTTCCCCCTTTAAAATGTTTACAATATACTACTAACCTGCTGTTACTCCGGCATTGAACAGCACTCCATTTTCCATCCTTACATTACACAGTGTCTGACAAGCGCCGTACGAGGAGACTAAGGCGTCGACAGTCATAACCGAATTGGTCAAAATCAAAACCAAACGTAGATGGGTTTCATTCAATTGACTCAGCAAGTCAAATGTCGGATAAAATAATAGGCAACTAATAAATATTAGAAAAAGTTATAGTTAAAGTCTATGAAAATGTCAAGTCTTACCTCAAGTTGACTGTCAAGACTGACTGAAATTGAAAAGTCGGTTGGATAAATAATATTTTCTATGTAGTTACTTTCGAAAGGAAATTCCCCAACCAAATTCTGGCAGCAGGTGACTTCGAAAAAAAATTTGTGTGCCTATTCAGCTCGTCAAATTAAAAAATAAATGACTAGAAAACAAAAAAAAGTGGACAATAGTTTCTTAAAAATCCCCACATTTATACATAGAAAACCAATATAAAAATTCGAAATGCACAAATTTCCCATTCACATCTGGCGAAGAATAAAAAGTGACTAAATAATCAGAAAAAAAATAATTAAATTGGTAATTAAGGAAAATTAAATTAATGCAGCTGAAATATTTTATTACTTAAACTTTTAGATATATAAGACTATTTTAACCGATTTAAAATGGGACACCAAATTCAAAAACCAAACTAAAAACTACGGGGTAGGTGCAACCAAAAACGCTGTGGCGCACGCAGCCATGCAAAGTCCTTGAGCAGCACTGCAAGCAGTAAGAGCAGCAGGGACAGCAGTACCAGCTGTCAAAGTACCTAAAAGATAAAACACTACGTTAATAACTTGGAGACTTTTAATATTTTTAAACAACTAACCTGCGGTTACTCCAGCAGCTGAACAGCATGCCACCCACGACGCATTACACAGTGTCTGACAGGCACCGTACGAAGCGACTAAGGCGCCTATTCCGCCATCTACAGTCATAACCGAATGGGCCAAAATCAAAACCAACACGTAGATGGGTTTCATTCTTTCAATTGACCCAACAAGTCAAATGATGTTTGGAATAAAATAATAGTCAACTAATAAATATTAGAAACAAAGTTATTTAAAGTTTACGAAAATGTAAGGTCTTACCTACCTCAAGTTGACTGTCAAGACTGGCTGAATTGAAAAGATGGTTGGATAAATTAAAATGATCTATTTTCAAGTGGTTTATATAATGATTAAAGAACGGGAATTCCCCGGTTATAGACATGTTGTAAGCGGAAATTGGCCAATAGAATCACATTAAAGGGATTAGATAGTGTGACTTATTATCACACAAGATGACTCTTTATCAAAACAAAAATTGCATGCATATGCAATGTCTAGAATAGCTCAGATCAATGACAGTTTCAAAAATAAACTGAAACTGAAACCATATCGAAAACCGAAACTTACTCGTACACTTAAATACTTTTATTCCAACAGATAGTAGTAAAACATGATTTTACTAACATCGACATTTTCTAAAATCATGGGGTAGGTGCACAAAGAAATGCTGAAGCACACACAGCCATGCATTTTCCTTGAAAGACACTGCAAGTACCAATGGCCGCACTAACACCAACACCAGCCGTATAAGTGCCTAAAGAAAAAATTAAAAAGTTACACTACTCCAAAGCTTAAAATAATTTTCTAGCGTGTGAATAAAAATAACAAAACTTAAACTAAAAAGTTACACTACTCCAAAGCTTAAAATAATTTTCTAGCGTGTGAATAAAAATAACAAAACTTAAACTAAAAAGTTACACCCTTTCAAAGATATTTAACATTTTAACCTGCTGTTACTCCGCCAGCAGCACAGCACGTAACGTATCCTCCATTACACGCCGTTTGACAGGCACCGTACAAGGCGATCGAGGATATCAGTCCACCATCGATGGTCATAGCCGATTGCGACAAAATCAAAACTAACACGTAGATCGCTTTCATTTTTACACTTTGGTATATGAAATGTCGAAAAAATAATAGTCAACTAATAAAAATAATAAAAAATTAGTAAAATGTCTATGAAAATGTAAAATCCTTACCTGAAGTTGACTGTCAAGATTGGCTGACTTTAAGTTGGTTGTTTAAATAAAAACAAACTGAGGTCCATTATATAATGAATAGGAGAACGGGAAACCTCCAGACAAACAACCCTATCCGCTCAGTGAATAAAGACAAACAACCGAAATGTCTGATATCTACATCCGCTCAAAGACATTTCGGGGAAATATTAGGTCAAACTATCTTATCTAGCTTTGACTTTCCAAAAAACTCTCCCAAAATTCTCTCAATAAAAACATTTCGCATTTCCCATAGGATGTAGGTTTTTAAGATGTTATGATTGCACGTAAAATTAAACTTTGGTTTTCTTGCAGTTTTTTCAGCTGCTATTCACTGAAAAACAGGTTAAAAAAAATTTATCAATTTTTTTTTGGCGAGAGCAGTTCCATTTCATAATTGACCAATTAAAAGAACCGCACTCGTCACAGAAGTTTCTTCTGAGGAGTGTCAGATTTAACATTTTTGGCTTCACAAAGAATTTTTCAATCTAGAGACAGGCGAGGCGGTGGCAATCAAGGGCTGGGCAGAAGTGGCATATATGTCCAGAAGAAAATCACTTCAAAGAGGAAAAAAAATTAAGTTAAAGTTAAAATACATAAAATCAATATAATGTTAATTACACAAACCTTTGGGCATTAATTCGTATCTAGTTAAACAAAGTGCTGCTGTTTATAAAGAATAATGTTCAAAGTGTTACTACTACAAAGTAATAATCATGTGTTGTTAAGCCCCCAGTTAGAAAAATAATTCTCATTGGTTATCCAACCAACCAGAAAAGTTGCAACCAAAAATGATCTGGCCCACAAAGCCATGTAATTGGTAAGGGGCGCAGTACCAATGAAAGAAAAAAAAAATCCACACATTTTAACCTGTTATTATTCCGTCAGCGAAACATTACGGAAATTATCCTGTAAATTATTGCAATCCCATTTTTTTCATCAAAATTTAAAAACCAAACTAGAAAATACGGGGTAGGTGCACGCAGCCATGCAAAGTCCTAGCAGCACTGCAACCAGTAACAACTGCAGGGATAGCTGTACCAGCTGTCACAGTGCCTAAAAGATAGAACAATATTTTTATGACTTAGACCATTTCAACACCAAAATTTAAAATATTGAAGATGAAAGATGGTAAAAAGTTCTACCTTTTCTTCCATTGCACTCCATGCTTGAGAGCTTACGTTTTTTATTATTTAATTCTAAAGTTACGTGGCTAAATTTCAGTCTTAGCGATTTCCCAAACACGAATGAGATATGAAACGACGGTAAAAGCTTCGTTAGTAAGTTGTCTCATACATCACATCTCTTTGTTATTGTCTAGAATGTGCGTGCAATATGGAAAAAAAGACAGAACTTTTTTAGTATGCGTAGCTTCACTCTCTGCCACCAGAGGGAGACCTCGAAACCCTCTGGTGGCAGAGAGTGAAGCTACGCAGACTAGAACTTTTTAGCGTTTTTCATCTCCAATATTTTAAATTTTTAATGAGACCTTCCGCTTTAAAATTTTTACAACTACTAACCTGCTGTTATTCCGGCATTGAACAGCATGTCACCCTTACATTATTACACAGTGTCTGTAGCTAAATTTGAAAAGTGGTTTATTTTTAAATAAAAGAAACCAAAGTTCACCGCAAAGGCAAATCTTTTTATTACTTCTAAAATGACAAATGAACCGAATTTAAACTATTCATACCACAAGCGGATTAATTATAAGTGAAATATTCAAAAAAAATTGAAGCATAATTACGGAGTGGGAGCAAGCAGAAATGACCCAGCGCACAAGGACATACAAACTCCTTGTGAGCCACTGCAAGCAGTAATAACTGCAGGGACACCAGCACCGGCCGTATAAGTGCCTAAAAGATAGAATTTATTAAAAAGTTACACTTTTAAAGATATTTAACATTTTAACCTGCTGTTACTCCGCCAGCAGCACAGCACGAAACGTATCCTCCATTACACGCCGTTTGACAGAGTCCGTACGCGCCGATCGTGGCCATCACTCCACCATCGATCGTCATAGCCGAATGCGACAAAATCAAAACAAACACGTAGATCGCTTTCATTCTTACACTTTGGTAAATGAAATGTCGAAAAAACAATAGTCAACTAATAAAATAAAAGGTTAGAAAAATGTTTTTCAAAATTGTAGGAAAATATAACACTTACGGTAGGTTGACTACGAAGTCTTGTTTACGCCAAAAGTGTTGGTTAGATCAATAATGTTTTCTATTTTGGGCTAACTTATATAGCTACCTTTGAACGGGAATTCCCCGACCAAATTCTGACACCAGGTGACTCTGAAAAAAAATTTGTACGCCTATTGGCTCGTCAAGTTTGGCGAAAAATTTAAATAAACGTACGTTGGGTTTTAAAATAAATGATTAAAAAACATGACCTTTTTTGAGAAAAATAAAAGGAAATTATAAATTGCGTTTAAAACCTCAATTCACGGTTCTTTTAGTTTCTTAAAAATTCTCACTTTTATATTTATAAAAAAAACTTTAAAAAACAAAACAAAAAATTCTCTTCTGTAAATAATTGGGACCACATTGGGACATTAATAAAACAACCAAGTTATGGTTCAAAATACACAAATCTCCCATAAATATCACCTGGCGAATATGAAAATGTGACTCAATAAATAATTAAATTGGTAATAAGAGAAAATTAAAATTATATAATGCTGCAGAAATATTTCATTATTTTTTTGGGTATGTAAGACAAATTAAAACAGGACATAAAAATTCAAAAATCAAACTAGAAACTACAAGGTTAGGTGCGCAACTAAAAACGTTATGGCGCACACAGTCACGCAAAGTCCTTGAGCAGCACTACAACCTGTAACCACTGCAGTACCAGCTGTCACATTGCCTAAAAGATAGAACAATACTTTTATGACTTATACCATTAAACACTTAAAGGGACCATTCCAACACCAAAATTTAAAATATTGAAGATGAAAGATGGTAAAAAGTTCTACCTTTTTTTCCCATTGCACCCCATGCTTGTGAGCTTACGTTTTTTATTATTTAATTCTAAAGTTACGTGACTAAATTTGGTCTTAGCGATTTCCCAAACACTGATGACATATGAGACTACGGTAAAAGCCTCGTTAGAAGTTCGCATACATCACATCTCTTTGTTATTGTCTAGAATAGGCGTGCAATATGGAAGAAAAGATAGAACTTTTTACAGTCTTTCATCTCCAAATATTTTAAATTTTAGTGAGACCTTCCCCCTTTAAAATTTTTACAACTAATAACCTGCTGTTACTCCGGCATTGAACAGCATGTCACCCTTACATTACACAGTGTCTGACAAGCGCCGTACGAGGAGACTAGGTTAGGCGGCTATTCCACCGTCGACGAAATAACCGAATGGGTCAAAATCAAAACCAAAGCGTAGAAGGGTTTCATTCTTTGAGTTGTCTCAGCAAGTCAAATGTCGGATAAAATAATAGTCAACTAATAAATATTAGAAAAAGTTATAGTTAAAGTCTATGAAAATGTCAAGTCTTACCTCAAGTCGACTGTCAAGACTGGCTGAAATTGAAAAGTTGGTTGCATAAATAACATTTTCTATCCACTTACTTTCGAATGGAAATTTCCCAACCAAATTCTGACAGCAGGTGACTTCGAAAAGAAATTTGGGCCTATTAGCTCGTCAAATTTGGCGGAAATTGTAAATTAAAAAATAAATGATTAGAAAACAAAAAAAAGTGGATTTTTTGGCGAGAGCAGTTCCATTTCATAATTGAGCAATTAAAAGACCTAACTCGTCACACAAGTTTCTTCTGTGGAGTGCTGGATTTAACATTTTTGGCTTCATAAAGAATTTTTCAATCTGAAGAGACATGCGAGGCAGTGGAATTAAGTTCTGGGCTTGACCACCAAGGGACTGGCATATATGTGTCCAGAAGAATATCCCTTCAAAGAGCAAAAAAAATGAAGTTAAAGTTAAAATATTTAAGATCAATATAATGTTAATTACACAAACTTTTGGCAATTATTTCGTTTCTAGTTAAACAAAGTGCTGCTATGTGGTATTTAGATTCTGGAGTTACTCGTAAGGTGATCTTGATTGAAGATATGGAAGAACTCAAAAATCAACCAGGCATTTTGGCTGTTTTAGCAAACAGATAAAAATGTGACTCAATAAATAATTAAATTGGTAATACAGTAAGAGAAAATTAAAATTAATGCTGCAGAAATATTTTATTATTTTTTTGTGTATGCAAGACCCAAATTTTAACCGAATTAAAACAGGACATAAAAATTCATAAACCAAACAGAAACTATAAGGTAGGTGCAACCAAAAACGCTGTGGCGCATGAAGCCATACAAACTCCTTGAAGGGCACTACAACCAGCAACAGCTGCTGGTACACCAACACCAGCTGTCAAAGTGCCTAAAAGGTAAAATTGAAAACGTAGACTCGGTTGTGCAACTTTAAAAAAATTTTTAAATTATTGTACTCACCTGCTGTAACTCCGGCAGCTGAACAGCACGCCACCCATGCCGCATTACACGCCGTTTGACACAGACCATACGAGGCGATTACGGCGCCTATTCCGCCATCGACGGTCATAACCGATTGGGCCAAAATCAAAACCAACACGTAGATGGGTTTCATTCTTTCAGTTGACTCAGCAAGTCAAATGATGTGGGATAAAATAATAGTCAACTAATAAATATGTATTAGAAAAAGTTATTTAAAGTCTATGAAAATGTTAGGTCTTACCTATTTAAAGTTGACTGTCAAGACTGGCTGATATTGAAAAAGTTGGTTGGATAAATTAGAATTATCTACAATATTTTCAAGTGGTTTATATAGTGATTAGACAACGGGAATTCCCCGGTTACAGACAGTGCTGTAAGCACAAATTGGCCATATGACCAATACAATCACATTGTGTGATTAGATTGTGATTAAAGTCATGAATTATCACACCAGATGGCTCTATATCAAAGAATCAGTTTACTGAAATAAAATCCTAAATCGAAACTTACTCGTAAACTTAAATGTTTTTATTCCAACAGATAGTAGTAAAACATGATTTTACTAACATCGACATTTTAGAAAAACAGAATTATGGGGTAGGTGCAACTAGAAATGCTGCAGCACAAGCAGCCATGCAAGCTGCTTGAATGGCACTGCAAGCAGCAATGGCCGCAGGAACACCAAAACCTAACGTAAGAACACCTATAAATAAAAATAACAGAACATTTATTAAAAATTTTTCTTTTAAAGATATTTAACATTTTCACCTGCTGTTGCACCGGCAGAAGAACAGCACACAACATATCCTGCATTACACGCCGTTTGACAGGCACCGTACCCAGCGATCATGGTCACCGGTCCACCATCGATGGTCATAGCCGAATGAGACAAAATCAAAACAAAAAGATAGATCGCTTTCATTCTTACACTTTGGTAAATGAAATGTCGAAAAAATAATAGTCAACTAATAAAAATATAAAAAAAGTTAATAAAAGTCTAATGAAAATGTTAAATCGTACCTGAAGTTGACTGTCAAGATTGGCTGACTTAAGTTGGTTGTTTAAATAAAAATAAATTTGAGGTCCATTATATAGTGAATACGAGAACGGGAAACCCCAGACAAAACGGGGAAATGTTAGACAAAACGGGGAAATGTTAGGTTTCAGTTTCTGTTTGAAATGTCATTCATTGACCAATGGTGATAACCTATCAATAATAATTGACCCACCTCTCCCCGAGTGGGGCGCAGCGAGCGGCGGCCGGGCCGATGCCCCCTCGCTTCCCTCGCTCTCCGGGCAAAGGCCCGACCCTTCCCCGTTGCCGGCAGTGCGGGGACTGCGGCGGCCGATCCCGGGCAAAGGCGACCAAACAATCTCATCTACTTTGACCTTCCAAAAAACTCTCCCAAAATTCTCTCACTAACATCTCGCATTTCCCATAATCCCTTTGAACATACTAAACTAGAAATGCAGGTTTTTTTTAAAAAGATATTACAATTGAACGTAAAATTAAAGTTTGGTTTTCTTGCAGTTTTTTCATCTGCTATTCACTGAAGAACAAGTTAAAAAAAAATTATCAAATTTTTCATAATTGACCAATTAAAAGAACTGCACTCGTCACAGAAGAAATTTCTGTGACTTTAACAATTTTGGCTTCACAAAGAATTTTACAATCTTAAAAGACAGGGAGGCAATGACAATCAAGTGTTGAAAAAACTGCAAATACTGGTTAAACTTGGCTGAACATTTCAGAAACTGAAGCCAAATCTTAAAGAGAAACCCATTGCTTCTGCATAAACTAAAATATTTATTTTAACTGATGTCATATTACCAGCCTTAAAAAAATATTCCATATTCATGTAAATTCATTATCATTCTAGTTAGAGAATTATATCAACTTTTATAAACGTTCACCAGTAAGGTACGAGAAGTAAAGGTTAAAATGATGTGACGTTACCAGCACTAAAAGTACTTTTTAAGGTTAACATTCATGTAATTCATTAACACACATCAACCTTTAACTTAGAAAGGTATGAGGAGTAAAGGTGCACAAAATGTAACCATACAGAGTCCTTGGGCAGCGCAACAGGCAACTAGAGCTGCTGGGACTCCTGCTCCAAGTGTAAAAGTACCTTCAAAATTAACACCAAAATTTTATTCCAAAATAAAATATAATAATTTGTTTTATTTTTCCATTGAAAATAATTTTTACCTGCTACACCCCCTGCTGCTAAACAACAAGCGACCCATTTTGTATTGCAAACTGTTTGGCACTTTCCATACAATATAGCACTGACAATCTTACCGTCGGTTACTGATGGAACCATTATTAAGACCAAAACAACGCATAAAAAAACAGTTTTAACCATCCTGGCTAGACAAAAAGAATCGTCAACTGAAATAAAAAAAATTAGAATTAATATTTCTTTCAATATTTAGGTAACTCGATTGACCTTACCATTCAACTTTCAACTACAGAAAAAATGACGTAATAGGGGAAACCCCTGTCGGCTTTTATTTACCACCACTAGATGTCTCTGAACTTTTATCAACATAATTTAAATGTATCAATATAAAAATATTTTAGGCCTCATAAATATTTAAAGATATTCAAAAGTTTGATATTTTTTGATTCAATAAACTTTCTTAAGATGCCCCCAAAACCTGCCTCACACTTTAACGACCCAATAGATACTGACATCTTGTGGCGTGTGAAATTAAATATTGGTTTTCTTTCATCTTCTGCTATTCATTGAAGAACAAGTTAAAAAAATTTATCAAAATTTTTTGGCGAGATCAGTTCAATTTGGAACTCTGAAGAAATGGAAGAACTCGAAAATCAACCACTCATTTTGCCTGTTTTAGCAAACAGGTATATTGAATAGTGTTCACTATAACAAGCAATAAAGTGATGCACCTGGGCCAGGTGCTATTTGTTCCCTCTCGACCTATGTGGAAATAATTGCAAATATGGCTCAACAATGGCTGAACATTTCAGACACTGAAACCAAATCTCAAAGAGAAACTTATTGCTTCTGAATAAACTAAAATCTTTATTTTAACTGATGCCATATCACCAGCCTTAAAAAAATTAGAAAATTATATCAACTTTTATAAACTTTCCCTAGAAAAATGCGAAGAGTAAAGGTGCACAAAATGTAGTCATACAGGATTCGAATGCTTGGTCAGAGCCACAGGCAAATAGAAATTCTTGGAATCCTGCTCCAAGTGTATCTTCAAAATTAACATCAAAATTTCATCCAAAATATAATTATTCCGTACCCTCGTTATATTTGCTTTGAATATAATTTTTACCTGCCATATATTTTGCTGCTGCACGACAAGAGACCCGTTTTGCATTGCAAACTGTTTGGCACGTTGCATACAATAAATGACCCACGAACCCACTCTCGGTTACTGGTGGAAACATTAGGACCAAAACAACGAAAACAAAAAACGTTTTAACCATCCTGACTAGACAAAAAGAATCGTCAACTGAAATAAAAAAAATATGAATTAATATTTTTTTCAATTTAGATAACTCGATTGAACTTACCATTCAATTATATTAAACTTTCAACTGTGTATGGAAAAAAAAAATGACGTCCCAGGGGAAACCACGTCGGCTTATATTTACCACCACTAGATGTCTCTGAACTTCGATAAAAATATTGAAGTCCCCTTGAATGTTTGAAGATATTTAAACGTTTTTCTACTTTTGATTCAAATTGAATGATTTTAACGATTCGCTTGGTATTGGGTCGGGCGGAATTGTTTGTTAAAAATACCCGGTCTTGGGTCAAAACATCGCCCCAATTTAACTCTTCTTGAGGGTTTCTTCTCAAAATGTTAAGTAAAAAAAAAAGTTGTTTCTAATAGTTTTCGGGTTAAGAAATCATTTTCCCCCTCATACAAAGGTAAGGAAAGAGTTTAGGAAGAAAAAAGTGCATCAGCTCTGCCCTTTAATTTTGTTTAATGTTTTGATTTCTTGATTCAGTTTGTGCTTGCTTCTGATTTTAGTCTTAATTTACCATCTATAATTTCCGTTTCACCTGTAAGTTTCAAAATTATTAACTTTTGAAAAAAAAAAATCAAGAAAAACGCGAAATTCTGACCAATTAATTTCTCCAGCATTTTCTTATCGTGGTTGAACTGTAATGTTGCTCCTCGTTTAACGCCTGTGTGCCAATCAATTTTTTCATTCGGTGAAGCAACATAAACATCAATTCCCGCACGACCTGCCCAGTCAAAATCTA
>JAQGAS010001136.1:0-24933 GCA_034686365.1 Pachymerium ferrugineum | reverse complement strand
CCGTAGGTTTGTGACTCTGGACAGTAGGCCCTTCCTTAGGGCGCTTGGCGACTTACTCGAACAGTGCGCGTTGTAGTGGAGCATGTAAGATCTTATAGTGGTATAGTGAGCGTTGCCTACCAGGAAAAAACAGAACTGGGCGCGTTGTGATTAACCAGTTGGGATTTGTGACAACGATTCTATATTCTTGCAGCCTAAATGGTTCCTGCTTTTGGTAATATATTTGTGCCACAGCAAAGTGGGTGTTCGTATTGCTTTTTTTACATGAATCATTGAAGAGCTAATACAGGTTGGATTCTGCCTGGTTTATTTTTTATTTACGGAGTGGCTATTTCCACCCCATCTGAGATGGAAATAGCCCCCAGTCTATTTCCACCCCAGTTGGGGTGAAAATAGTCTGGGGGCTATTTCCACCCCAGATGGGGTGGAAGTAGACACGGCCTTTTAATTTTGTTTCATCTTTCTAAATGAGTCTTTTCGAATTCCAAATTTGGAATGCGCAAAGTAAAAAAAAAAAAATTACTAGTACCAATGACAGACTACCCAAATTCAATTTGCAACTGCGATTTTGGGCTGTCAATTGCTCTTAGCCGACCAGTGCTCACTAATATTTTGAACAGTAAACGAACCAAGCGGTTCTTAAACCGTTGACAAATGAAGGAAAGATTTCTTTTTTATTTTTTGTGTTTATTTCGCTTAAATCTCTACTTAATACAAAGTAAGTCTGTTTTTAGTTTGACTGTATTTAAATAACAGAAAGGTGGTTTCAGTGCTAGTATTTAAGATTTAAGTAGTGAAAAATTTACGCATCACGTACACGAACAAATTCTCGCCAATTTCCAAAAGAGTGGGAATACACAACCCTAAAAATAATCCCAAATTTCCGCCAACGTCACAAAGAAGTGGGATCATCGTATAAGAATAAAATTCAGTAATCGTTTCAATCATATTGTCACCAAAATTTACGGAAACTGCCGACCGTAAATTGAACCCAATATCCTTGAGATGAATCGTATACGTAATTGCATTACACGCTCTGGGACAATCACAATCATTTTTGTAATCAATCTCTGCCGCAAGAAATGTATGATGTACTATCACGTGTGCAAACTCTTTTTTTCGGTAGTCACAAAAAGGCAAATCCAAATGAGGAGTATGTGGCAACCTTTGAAAATTAATTTATATAAGTAAATATATTAAGAAAAATTTAATTTGACCATAAATTTACTTGCAGGTTGTATCGTTAAACAAGAATCTGTCTCGACATCTAGAGTGACACGAAGTAACGTCGTTTATATCAGAACAGGGATTTTCAGTCGTATTGAGAAATGATAACTGGTAAACGAGTGTGTTAATATCTCAGTTTTAATAATGATAAAAAAATGTTTTAACTTGTTTTGCGGTAAGTAGATAACTTTTCTGAACAGATTGTGTCACTGCAATGTACCCGAAAGGCATTTCATTAATATCTACGTCATCTTGAGTGATAAAGATCTATTGTAATTAAAATTTGTTAAAAAAAATTTTTTAAATTTTACGTTTAATAATTACATGAAATAACAAATTGTTGACGTGTTTTATGAAGCACTCGAAATTAGGTTCACTCACCATGTGAAATGTAAACGCTCCTCTTCTATACGGTATCAACTCCGCTTTGAAAGTAAAGTCATTTGAAACGTAAAATATTAAAGGGATGGGGGGATCTCATTAAAATTTAAAATATTGGGTAAAAAGTTCTGCCTTTCTTCCATTGCATTCCAATCCTAGAGTTGGGTATCTAAATTTTGGGTCTTAGCGCCTTTAGTGATTTCCCAAACCCAAGATCAAGACAACTTCTAAGGAAGGCTTTCATCTCATACGTCATGCCTGTGTTTGATAACTCGCTAAGACCCAATATTTAGCCACGTAAGTTTGGGATTAAATTAAAGTAATGAAAGAATAAGTGGAACTTTTTTACCGTCTTTAAATCGTGATGATTCTTTTTATTTCTTACAGATTAAATATTTTTTGCAGATTCCTGTCAGACTTGGTACATCCGTGGTAATAATAGTGAAATTTCTCTGCCTGTAATGTGGATGCAAATTCTATAAAGATAATTTTTATTTTTTGTAAATTAATTTTTTTTTTAAAGCAAAAATTGCCTGAGTTAGTCCCACGTAGGATAGTAAACCATCGGTTGTAAAATATTTGAAGAATTCGTCATAGGTAAAGTTCATCGCGTTTATAATATCTTGGTAGTTAATGTCGCAGAGTTTTTTATTGACTTTTCCAGATTTTATTAATTCACGTCTTATTGAATTCAAGTGCGGTACATTAGGATACGCGGGGCAGATAGTGAAGGCCGGAAACTTGACGGAGTTATTTCGCGCGACTGTAACCCGTGACGATATGGGGATTGTTGCGAAAAGTTGAACACGATCCGAGATTTGGAAAATGCAGAGTAAAAAACTTGCAACAACGATGACGGCCCATAACAACCTGTAGGTACAGCCATGATTCTTAGCTGTCATCTGCTGCCATCCGGGAATGTTGAGATCCAAGATGTCGTTTTTGATTGATTTTTTAACTGCAACTAATTTGTACAAGTAAAGTAAGTCGTCGTTATGTTAGGATATATTGTGTACTCACTATTCCGCAATCCTTTGGACTTATGAGAAAGCCAAGCAGTAGCTGGGTGCGAAGTTTGTACGTCCATTTTGGTCAAACTTTGCAAACGGACTGAAGTTATTACTTGTATATAACTATCGAATGACTGTGTCAATGGTTTGAATATGCCAACGGTCACTTTACAAACGAACTGAAGTTATTACTTGTATATAATGTATATAACTATCGAATGACACTGTGTCATATGATTTGAATGCAACGTGTCACTTATCTTTTTCTTCACGGATGAATGAGAATAAGAGTGAGTGAAGGCTTGTTCATTTTTAGTGTTGGCAACATATTGAAATTATAGTTGAATATGCTATAAATTTTTTATGAATGTATATTCATGGTGTTTCAGCAAAACATGATTTTCCATTTACAATAGTGGCAACCAGTTGAAACTTTTTATTTGTTAGTTTTATTGGCCATAGTGACGTTTTGGTAGCGGCAGTCTTATTTTTAGAACAAAAAATCAATTCAAATAGTGAGATTTCTTCCTTCCATATAATGGAAATGTTATTCCCATAAAAGTTACTTTCAAGTTTGTTTTCACAATAGAGTAAGGTAGAAGTGATGGAAAAGAATATTGTGTTACGAAATGAAAGTTATGACTCAGCTATCTGTACAGATTGAAAGTGATAACATTCAGCATCTCAACAAATCTCGTTCTCGCGAGATAGATCGGCCAGGTAATTTAATTAATGTAAGGTAAAGCCCAACCTTACCTAATTTAATTTGCACGTTACAAAAACTAAAAATAACAATCACAAGAAGTTCACTGCTTCTCGCGAGAACTTTAAACAGTAAACGAACCAAGCGGCTCTTAAACCGTTGACAAATGAAGGAAAGGTTTCTTTTTTATTTTTTGTGTTTATTACGCTTATATCTCTACTTAATACAAATTAAGTCTGTTTTTAGTTCGACTGTATTTAAATAACAGATAAAGGTGGTATCAGTATTTAGATTTTAAGTAGTGAATTTTACGCATCGTATACACAAACAAATTCTCGCCAATCTCCAAAAGAGTAGGAATACACAACCCTAAAAATAATCCCAAATTTCCGCCAACGTCACAAAGCAATGGGATCATCGTATAAGAATAAAATTCGGTAATCGTTTCAATCATGTTGTCATCAAAATTTACAGAAACTGCCGACCGTGAATCGAACCCAACATCCTTGAAATGAGTCGTATATATAATTGCATTACACGCTCTGGGACATTTACAATCATTTTTGTAATCAATATCCGCTGCAAGAAATGTATGACGTATTATCACGTGTATAAACTCATTTTTTCGGTAGTCACAAAAAGGCAAATTCAAGTGAGGTGTATGCGGCAGCCTTTGAAAATTAATATATATAAGTTAAATATATTAAGAAAAGTTTAATTTAACCATAATTTACTTGCAGGTTGTACTATTCAACAAGAATCTGTCTCGACATCGTAAGTGACACGAAGTAACGTCGGCCATATCGGAACAGGGATTTTCAGTCGTATTGAGAAATGATAACTGGTAAACAAGTATGTTAATATCTGAGTTTTAATTAATAATGATAAAAAAAAAGTTTTTCACTTGTTTTGAGGTAAGTTGATAACTTTTTTGAACAGATTGTGGAATTGAAAGGTACCCGAAAGGCATTTCATTAATATCTACGTCATCATGAGTGATATAGATCTGTTTGTAATAAAAATTTGTTAGAAAAAAATTTTAAATTTCAAGCTTAGTAATTACTTGAAATAACATTTCATTGATGCGTCCTGTGAGGCACTCGAAATTTCGTTCACTTACAAAGTGAAATGCAAATGCTTCTCTTCTATACGGTATCAAATCCGCTTTGAAAGTTAAGTCATTTGAAATGTAAAATATTAAAGGGGGCGGGTGTCATTTAAATTTGAAATATTGAAAACAAAAGATGGTAAAAAGTTGTGCCTTTCTTCCATTGCACTCCAATCCTAGAATTATGTGTCTAAATTTCGGGTCTTAGCGCCTTTAGTGATTTCCCAAACCCAAGCGTGACGTATGAGACGACTTCTAATGAAGGCTTTCATCTCTGTTTTGGAACTAGCTAAGACCCGAAATTTAGCCACGAAAGTTTGGGATTAAATTATAGTAATGAAAGAATAAGTGGAACTTTTTACCGTCTTTAAATCGTGATGATTATTTTTATTTCTTACGGATTAAATATTTTTTGCAGATTCCTGTCAGATTTGGTACATCCGTGGTAATAGTAGTGAAATTTCTCTGCCTGAATTGTGGATGCAAATCCTGTACAGATAATTTTATTTTTTAAATTAATTTTTTTTAAAGCATTATTGCCTGAGATAGTCCCACGTAGATTAGTAAACCGTCGGTTGTTAAATGTTTGAAGAATTCGTCATAGGTAATGTTCATCGCGTTTATCATATCTAGGTTGCTAATGTCGCAGAGATGCTTATTGACTTTTTCAGATTTTATTAATTCACGTCTTATTACATTCAAGCGCGGTATATTATAAAAGACGGGGCAGATGGTGAAGGCCGGAAACTTGACGGAGTTATTTTGCACGATTGTAACCCGTGACGATATGGGGATTGTAGCGAAAAGTTGAATACGATCTGAAATTTGGAAAATGCAGAGTAAAAAACTTGCAACAACGATGGCGGCCCATATCAATCTGTAGATATAGCCATGATTCTTGGATGTCATCTGCTTCCATCCGGGAATATTGAGATCCAAGATGTCGTTTTCGATTGATTTTTTAGTTGCAACTAATTTGTACAAGTAAAGTAAGTCGTTTTATGTTAGGATATATTGTGTACTCACTCGTCCGCAATCCTTTCGACTTACGAGAAAGCCAAGCAGTAGCTGGGTGCGAAGTTTGCACGTACATTTTGGTCAAACTTTGCAAACGGACTGAAGTTATTACTTGTATATAACTATCGAATGACTGTGTCAATGATTTGAATATGCCAACGGTCACTTTACAAACGAACTGAAGTTATTACTTGTATATAATGTATATAACTATCGAATGACACTGTGTCATATGATTTGAATGCAACGTGTCACTTATCTTTTTCTTCACGGATGAATGAGAATAAGAGTGAGTGAAGGCTTGTTCATTTTTAGTGTTGGCAACATATTGAAATTATAGTTGAATATGCTATAAATTTTTTATGAATGTATATTCATGGTGTTTCAGCAAAACATGATTTTCCATTTACAATAGTGGCAACCAGTTGAAACTTTTTATTTGTTAGTTTTATTGGCCATAGTGACGTTTTGGTAGCGGCAGTCTTATTTTTAGAACAAAAAATCAATTCAAACAGTCAGATTTCTTCCTTCCATATAATGGAAATGTTATTCCCATAAGTTACTTTCAAGTTTGTTTTCATAATAGAGTAAGGTAGAAGTGATGGAAAAGAATATTGTGTTACGAAATGAAATTTATGACTCAGCTATCTGTACAGTGAAAGTGATAACATTCATAGGATCTCAGCAAATCTCGTTCTCGCGAGGTAGATCGTCCAGGTTAGTTAAATTAATGTAAGGTGAAGCTCAACCTTACCTAAATTTAACTTGTGATGAATGTTTTTGCGTTTTTAGAGGAACCTTGTAACGTACCGTACAAGGAGAACGGGATGTGACGAGATTCTGTGATTTGAATGGACATGGCTCGCTCGGGGCTGAAGCGTAGTCCTAGTTTGAATATATTTTCATTAATAGTCGGCAGTTTAATCAGTAAATATTCTCTTCTTTACGATTTAGCGTCCGAATTTACTTGAAACCACCTTCAGCAATTCGCTCAGAGGCTCAGTTAAAAAGTTACCAACACGATTTACTGTTTACTACCGCCGCCTTGTGGCAGCATCGGGAAATGAGAAAACTCTACATACGGGTCACCGAGTCAACTTTCTCGCTTGTCGCCCATCAGAATAGTCACTTTAAGGCTTAAAATATTAATAAGGTCTACGAATTTATATTTAACCGAAATAACGGCGCAAGCGTTGACATAATGACGGCTTCATTAAGCCTATTACCGACGTCTTTTTTTACTTTTTGATGTCGTTGATCAAATTTTCTGTCTCCAGTCAGGACCGTGTCAAAGGTTTGTAAAAAATGTTGAGGTAAATGGAATTTCTTCTTTAACTTCACAAACGCTTTTAATATTTTTTTCCCTTACAGGTGCTTTTTGCTGGTGGAAACTGACAGTAAATTCCGTTAAAGACATACATTTGAAAAAAACAATCGCCGATTTATAGCACAGAAGAAATGTTTTTAAAAGGTAAATAACAGTAACTTTTCTTCCATAAATTTATTGACTTGAGTTTTTAAAAAAAAAATTTATCTTCACCCTCGATTCTTAGATCCAAAATAAAACCCATTCCTTAACTCATTCCCATTTTAACCTCTTTATTTACCAATAAATGTCCGGTTGGAAACAACTTTGTATACTTTTCTTTTATTTTATGATAATAATTTTTTTTAACCCTAGCTATTCGCATCACGTGGTTTCGTTTTTTCCGCCCCATTTACGTCACCTTTAGTGAATTCAGTCGGAAGCAAAGAAATTGATGTTGACTTTCTTTTTTCTTTCTTCTCTCCTTACATCTACAACTCTATTTTTAATCCCCACACATAATGACGTCACTAACCAACACGTGGGGTCGTCCAGGTGACAGATTTGTTGTTTCCCCTGGACAAAATCAATTCTTCGAACCTAGCAACTTTTATCCCGACTTATAAAATTTGACAAAATCCGGAAAAATAAAAATAAATAAATTTCACTCGTCCAACACCTGTCAGGTGTAAACCGCTTGATTACATTCCTATCGCTCAATTCCCGAGCCTATTGGAATTTCCCCCGTTATAACAAACCCTATCTCAACCGGAGTTTGTTATAACGAGGCTGAATATCTAATCAGGAGCTGCACAAACTTGCGACGTGTACGCATGCGTTGTGTGTTTATTTGATTGATGACTGATCCCATATTTCTTGCCGAGAGTGACGTTTATGTTTACTTTTTATTTTTTTTTTACGTTAATTATATTTCCTCTCGTTGTAATCTGGGTAATTTGAATGATGAGTTATTTGTGTCGTTGAATTTTTCAGAGAGTTACAAATTTCCCTGTTTCCACTGGAATGAGGTCGGTGGCGCTGCTGTCGCCAACTACACACGAAGATATCAGACGAACGCCAGTCATCTGACGGACCTCATTGCCATTTCACTTAGCGGTAAGTTTTTCATTTCTTGTTAAATCCTAGGATTAGATTTTTTTGGGGGGGAAAAAAATTTAAAGCGACACCTGTAGAGAATTTTTTGAACGATGAAAATGTAAAATATTTTTCTAGTTTCTAAATTAAGCGTGTAAAAGTTTTTATTATTTAAGAAGTTGTTTAAAAATTCACAAATCAAACACTTATCTAGAAAGTTATGTAAGATTCTCTCAAACAGAATAATTCATTGCTCACTTTTTAAAAAAGATTTAAGAAAATATTTTTCTAAGACACAAACAAAAAAATCTTTCAAGGTTGGAGCCGATGTGAAGCGTCTCAATTAAGTAAAAAACAGTTTGTTGTTTGTAAAACATTCTCCTGTAATAAAAGCGAAAGAAAAACAAAGCTGGAACCAAAATAAAACTTTTCTAACACTGAAGCTCCCACAGTGTGAAAGTTCCGGAGAAAATAGATCTTCGTTCGAAAAATGTGTTTTTCCCCGGTGAAATGTGAGCGGCGTCACTCTTGGTTCACAAACAACATGGCGGATTAGTTGTCGCTTCAATCACATGTGATGTGATTTCTTTGTAAATATAGGGTTCGGAACATTTAGTACAGGTTTTGTAGTATGGTAAGGGTTTGGTTCTCGATTGTGTTGTTTATTGGTGAGCAGTGGGGAACTGAGTAGTGATTAAAAAATTAAATGTGAAGTCAAAGGGTTGGGGACCGATTTAGGGACAAAACTGGCCGCTGTAGGTCGCATGTTCAAATTGGGCTCGATTACCTATATTATTCACATGGTTACGGTACGATCGGTCGGTCTCAAATTCGTAATGGTTGGAAACTTTGTTTACATCCGGTACAGCGGCAATGGCCTGAATTTGAGATCAACCGGTTATGTCTGACTTTAACCATGCGACCAACAGCGGTCAGTTTTGTTCCTAAATCGGTCCCCAACCCCATTCACACTAACAGCCGAGCTTTACAGAGTTCAAGAATATAACTGTCAGCCAACAAAATGGCGATTTTCATCATACGCATTGTTTTTTTTAGCCTCGAATTTCTATTGGTGGCCAAACGAGGCTACAAAAATTGATCCCATTGGTTGGTTTAAATCACCTGATGAAATGTTTTCGTTTTTTTAACTAAATTACGGTTCAAAGTTAACAAATATCGATCTTTTATTTAAACCCAACTTGTCAAAGAGTTTGACTGTCCCTTTAAGTTTGCAATTGAACTTAACACTTTGTTTTGGGTAAGTTCCATTTTACATCCCTTCAAAATAACGTCAGACTAGAACTAAATAACCAACTTAGTCGATTTATAATGTAAAGCTATGTGACAAGAGGAAAAGTATCAATAATTTTCTATTTGATCTTACCCACAATTCCGTGCTAAAATTTTAACAGCGGATGTGCCTAGTGCCATCACTACTTTTCCAGTCATTTATCAACCTCTTGGTAAAACATAAGATACCTTATTAGAACTCGGCACACGTATAAATATGTTAAACTCTGTAATAGTTGGAGACAGGCCACTATTAGAGTAATATATGGTACCAAATCTAAGCTGCAATTCATATCATCCCATAAACCAAGTCTGTTGACTGCATAATGTATCCATCAAGAGAGACTTATTGGTTAGTAATGCAACCAGTGTCAATCAAGATCACTGTAAACCCAATCATTTAAGTTCCAAGTACCGCAATTTAATCTTTTAAAACTTTGTAAGTAAAGTTGTACTATTTCAGAAAAAAAAAATATTTTTTTTTCAAACGATTAATCTTGAACTTTTCCCTCTAGTGGAGATTTAGTGCAACAAGAAAAAGTAAAAAAACTAAATTTAAAAAAAAAATTCATTCCATTCCTACTTACCTTTTTACCTATAAAAACATCTTCCTCAAACATTTTCCAATTTGTACTTCCCATCCACATCTTCCAACAGCGCATGCCCAATGAACCGCTCCATCAAATTTCACTGCCCTCCAGTTTTTTTTTTTCTCTTTTCCTTATCCCATTGCAACCCACTCCCCATGGTTCGATATCTCCATCTTGCACTCGGCTTCTGTCCATCACTGGATAAGGAGTCGTCACTTTTCTGCCTACTGGCAATTGAAGCCCCTCTCAAATAACCACAACCACACTTAACCCGCCCATAGGGCGTCGCCTGGCGTCAAATTGGAACGGCACTGATTTAATGTCACCTTATAATTGCATCGTTAGGCTTTAACTTATTAAAGAGTTTTAATTAATTTTAATTCGTCATGGCATTGCCCCCAGATGTTTGATATGACGCTATGGTTTAAAAACACTTGTAATTATATCCCACCAGAGGTCAGTCTTAATAATCTTAAAGGCTTTGTTTCCTCTATCTCTTCTCTTCTCGTCTCGTCTGTTTTGTGGTCAATAAAACAATAAAGTTAAAGGGGTTTTCGAGTTATTTTGGTTGCAGGTAGATAAGAGGTGCTTGTTAGGGCAGGTAATTTGCAGTAAAGGGTTTTTGTTTTTAAAGGGAGCTAAGTGGATGGAACAAATTGGGATGTAGTAAAGGGGGTTTTACTATGAAATGTTTGTTTTACTATGAAATTGCACCAACTACAGTTTAACTCTAAATCGTGATTTAAACTCGGATTATTCAAAATGGAGAGTGTAGGATTTTTGTTACAATTCGCCACTAGGATAGCGCAATGTTTGACTGCGCATGTGCATATCGACTGTATTGGTTTTAGGTATTAACAGAAATAACTCTGCAAAGGTTAAAAGAATTCTTTTTGAGTTGGTTGATTTTTTTTTGTAGAAATGTTTACGTGAAGCTTCAATTTCAATGCATTATTGTACCCACTGCTCAGTGGCGCCCCTACCTCATTGGCAGCGTTTCGCACTAAAAGCGCACTCCCCATTGCGTTGCATAACGTAATGATTTTTGTGCTAGTTCTTGATTAAATTTAACTGACTAATTTTATTCTGTTCATTGATCAATAGATCGAAACTAGAACCCAATATGGGGTCCTCCGAAATCGAACAGGTCGGTTAAAATATCACGTATTAGACACATGTATCGAACAAATTCGGTTTCACAGTGCACAAATAAAATGAAACTATATTTGAAATAAAGGTTTCTGTAGTAAATTCTACATTAATTCTAGAATCATGTTATGACGTCATAACAATTGAATTATTTTCACAAATTTTGACAATTGTTGAATCAGTAATGGAAGTCGTAGGATAAAGCCATCGCTTCAATGACTGCATTCAAATGTTAAATTAAAATGAGTTTTATAATCTGTGACGTCACATTTATTAACCGATTTTTGCAACGGATTATGACTAATGACGTCACAAGTAGTTAAACTCACTTAAGCCACAGTTTAGTTAATGCAGCTGCTGTTTGAAACCAGAAATCACATAATTAAATTCAACCATTTGAGTTTACAAAAATATATTTAACTCTGGAAGAATAAAATTTAAGATTAGGATTTATTAACCCTTGATTTTGATGCAATCCACCCTTAAACTACTATAATTTGTTATTTTTGATTTTTTTTTTTTTTTTGTTTGTTTAATGACTTTTGAAGTAATTGCTTAACACTAACTTAATTACATGGAAGGAAATAAACAAAATGTCTTGTGAAATACCATTTCATGCAAAGTGGATTTTTTTGGGGGGTGCGAAATTTAATTATTTGTGACTTAGTTGTCAGTGCATTAAATTAAACGCCACTTAAATTTATCTCTTGTTTAATGAGAGTCTGATTTTTGAGATAAATTATAACTTTGAATTTATGGTTATGGATATGATAGATTGTGCCACCTTTAGGAGAATGACAAAATGCTAAATGAAATTTCGGGAGAATTTTCTAATAAATATGTGAGACAAGTGTCTTAAACAGAAATACAGGAAATAAATTTTTGAATGTAGAAAGGAAGAAAATTTTATGGATTTGTTTTGTTTGAAATTTTCTGGTTGATGGTTTTTTGGGGTTGGGAAAATTTTAAACGGCGTCCTAGTGAGAAATTTTGGACGAAAACCTCAGTGACAAATTCAATAGATGGAAAATTTGATGTCACAAGTAAAGGGAGGAAAAAATAACACGACTGAGAAAGAGGTGGTCAATAAACTCCTGGTGATAAAAATGTCACATGAAATCTTTAAAGGGGTAATCAACTCTTTGACCAGTTAATTTTAAATGGAAGTTCGTTTATTAAACATTGAATTATGAGTATTAAAGTCAGTTTTCACATATTTAATTAAGAGTTAATTATGAAATGTAGTAGGAGGATAATGAGAAATGCACAAAACTGTTCACAGAGGGCGAGCAATTCATTTTTTAAAACTTTTCCTTGCTGGAAGACGAATTCCAATCCAAAGATTCAATCAATCATGGATCGACTGCACCTATTGGATCCAGATCCGCTAGAGTGTAATACACAGGATTACCGCACTGACAACACCCCACAACAGTATCAAGTGCCTACTTCATTACTACATTTCACTCCTTCCCAGAATTTATTGGCTAAAACACACAACACATTAATCAGCTGGTCACAAATTTCAACTTAAAGTAAACTTGTCAAAAAGGATTGATTGCCCCTTTAAAACCAAACTTTTATAAACTTCCTTAAATAAAAAGCAACAAATTTGGCAATTTGTCAACAATGAAGACAAGTCCTGATTTCCCTGAGTGATGACAGATAGTCGTCATAAATTCCATTCATTTGCAATGCCAATCCAATTTACTCGCCTCACTTCTCTTTAGATAAAAGCAATTTTCTTCCTTTAATCCGCCCACTAAATGACCAACCATTCAAGACACTTTGGTCACCAACTCTTGAGGAATTATTTCTCACTACATCTCTTTTAAGTAATGATACCATCCTTCCTCCATCAAGGATTAAACACAAAGACTCATGAATTTCTTCTTTTGCCCACTAGAGGGACATCACACTTTGTAACCTACAACATAATCTATGAGTTTTTCCTCTTCCCCCCTTTTTTTTTTATCTCCCTGGAGGCTAAGTATAAAATGTCCAAAGTCGACATTTTTTTTTTCTTCGTCTCTTTACTTTGTGTTGTGACCTTACCCGAGGGTGCTCCAATCGGCTACCAGGTGGCGACAAAAGAAAATTGTCTCTTTTTCATCTTGCCACCGACTTATTGGATTAGATGAAGGTGCTTGTGTGTGTTTCGTGTCCCACTGCTCGACTCTAAAAATCTCATCCTCTGTAGGATTTTTTTTTTCTTACACTTGACTGGAAGAAAAGGTGGAGAAGGAAAAAATGGGTTAGTAGAGGAGTGTTTGGGAAAGAGGATTTTATGCAAGGAATGTTGAATAGAAAGATGGAATTCCTGTAGGGTTTGGGTTCTGTCTGTTGTGTTAATTTTTGGGGTTTTCGTTGAACTTTTGGAGAACTTTTTAGTCTTACAGTTTTTGAATATGGTAAGTACTGTGGATTGTGGGGTCAAAAATATAACAATTCCCACAATGTAACAAGAAGAAACGACAACACCAAGACACAACAAACGGTAACAACAAAAAATGACGGCACCAAAACGGTAACAACAAAAAATAACAACACCAAAATGGTAACAGCAAAAAAAAAGGACAGAACACAAATGACAACATAACGCAACACTAAAACAGTAACAACAAAAAATGACAACACCAAAAGGGTAACAACAAAAGATGACAACAACAAATCGGTAACAACAAAAGATGACAACACCAAAAAAGTAACAACAAAAAATGACAACACCAAAACAGTAACAACAAAAAATGACAACACCAAAACAGTAACAATAAAAAATGACAACACCAAAACGGTAACAACAAAAAATGACAACACCAAAACAGTAACAACAAAAAAAGGACAACATAACGCAATACAAAACGGTAACAACAAAACAAAAATGACAACACAAAACGGTACCACATCAAAAAACAACACCAAAACGATAAGGCGACATAAAAACGCCAACAAAAAACAGTAACAACACAAAATGACAACGCAACAGAAAAGTGTTAGGTTTTTCTTTTATGCCGTTCTGTGCTGTAGAGTTGTGATGTTATGGTTTTGTGCTAATCTTTTGACGTTATTGTGTTGTGGTATTACATTTTGTCTCCAAGATCCACCATATCACAAAAGAGAGTTTGTAGAGCTTTAAAATTTAAATCTAAAAATAAACTCAAAAGTTTGTAAATTCTGTATAAATTCAAAACCCATAAATAGAATTCTAAATTTGTATAAATTTTTTACTTTAAATTCTATTGATATCTATTCCATTTTTTCCAACATGTTATACCGAGCGAAATATTTTTTTAGACTTAAGAAAAGAATGAGATGGTACCGTAGTGGTAGAGAAAAATAGATTGAGTGTAACGAATGAAATGGTGTTGGAAGGAGAATGTAATTCCCACCGAAATAGGAGAACTTGTGATTATATTAACTTTTTAGTTTTGTCAAATGAAATTTTAATGTTATTAATTTTCCATGAGATGTAGGAAATTGGGCAGTGATTTTGGTCACTATTGATTTTTTTTCTCTCTAAACCATGTAACGTGTTGTTAAAATTGAAAAGTTTTGGTTGTACAAATGGGAATTTTGTTTAATGAGTATTGATGACATTTATTTGTAGTGAAAAGCTATTCCCATTCATTCGTTATTATTTATTTGAAACTTTAAAACAGAAGACTTGCAGCTGTTTAATTTCATAGTTTTCTATTGATTATAGGTTTATTGGGTTTTGTGTATAAAAGTTTTGGGTTCACATTGAAGATCATAGGTTTGACCGATTTTCAAAGTTGTCAATTGTTTTGTCAGGAGGGAATTGCTTGGCAATCATCTCTTATCCTCTTCTGCTACAAAACAAGTTGTTATCTTGTCTTAAATGAAGTGCTCTATTGTCAATTTCTTAGAGCTTGGTAAAAGACACTTGAAGTAATGCAAACAAGTAGGAAGAAAGAGTTTGAAGGATTAAGGCGTTTTAAGATGCAAATCCGAATTGATTAGAAAACTGGCCAGAAAGAGAAAAAATAAAAAATTTATAAGCAAATTGGAGCTGGATTTGTGAAATAATGTAAAAGAATGCGGATGAAATTTTTGAGTTCAACATTAAATTTCCATCTGTTTTCCATTAGTGGAAATGTTCTAGAAGATTTGCACCTCCCATTAGGTACATTTCTAGAACTTTTTACAGTTCCTGATCAATCTTTTAAGATGGGTTGCATCAACCTGCAGTTAAACTCTAACCCAAGATTAAGTTTAGTAATTTAAACTGGAGTTAGTCAAAATTGCTTTGCACAACTGATGATTTGGCTATAAAAATGAGAGAATTTTTAATACAAACAGAGATCTAGAGAGACGAATCGGTTGAAATATCACATTTTATACAATATACCGAACAAATTTAGTTCTACAATGTGAAAATATAAGAAAACTTAATTTGAAATCACTCAAAACACTTATCATAACGATTTTAGGCGCACACAATTCGCTTTTCGCAATCCTACATTGTGACGTCATAACAATTCAAATGCTTTGATAAATTTGGACAATTGTTGAATTTAAAATGCGTTTCGGGATTTCGAGTAGAGTCGTCGCCGCGATCTGAAGAACTCTTGTCGGCCGGGAGGGTACGGGCAACGTCCGTACACCTTGTCCCCGCGATTCGATGCACTCTTGTCGGCCGGGAGGGTACGGGCAACGTCCGTACACCTTTTCCCCGCGATCCGGGTGCTTAATACTTTGTAATATTTCACATTACGCAAGA
This sequence comes from Pachymerium ferrugineum, assembly GCA_034686365.1. Lineage (NCBI taxonomy): Eukaryota > Metazoa > Arthropoda > Chilopoda > Geophilomorpha > Geophilidae > Pachymerium > Pachymerium ferrugineum. The sequence continues at coordinate 9,316 of JAQGAS010001136.1, read as the reverse complement.
CTTTACATAAATACTTTATATTTTACACGTCAATTTTAATCTATAAACTAAAATTATATAAATTGGGGAAAAAGAATTTCTTCGAACATTAATTTGATAAAGCGCAAAAACATTCGACATACTCCACCAAAAAGATCTCCAATTTCAATCAAAACCCTCTGATTCACCCAATCAATATCTCAAACTTAACTTAACTAAGTAAACACTCCAATTCCCCACTAGATTGCGAACCTCCTTTAATATATTGAATTAATTCTCCCATAATGTTTGACAAAGCACATCCTATAAAATTGAACATTATTTACTCCTTATACTTTCAACTACAATTCATGTCACCACAAAACGAATGGACCCATACATTGCCGAACATTTGTTTTCAAACTCTACAATCCCACTTGTAAGAAAAATGGATATTTATCTTTGTAAAAACCCTCACTAAAAACCGCCTCTTAGCAAATGAAGTTAAATCAGATATGAAAGTACTAGGCCTAAATTCTTAGAAAATAAGTGCATGAAGAATTGTCTTGCTTTTAATTTAATGAAAAAAAAATTTAAGGGGAACGTCGTCCATCTTTATCGGCCTTGTTTTGGACAAATCATAGAAGCGTGTTTCATCAAGATGAATTGAGGGTGAGAAAGTAATTCGGGGGAACCTTTAAGGGTTTATATAGAAAATGGCGCACCAGTTAAAATACTGTCAGTATTTGTCATGTTTTGGCTCGTGTGGCCAAATGAATGGCACCAACCCAACATTTGACGTCTCTTGGGAGGCAGAAAAAATTGAGAGTTTTGAGATAGAAAAAAAAAAAATGTGAAAGGAAAAAAAAAGAAAAAAATTCTTTTCGTTTTAGATTCCACTCTATTTACATGGACATGACATGAATAATCTTAGAATTGATAAGTTTTTGGGAGGTAGTATAAAAAGAGTCTGGAGATTTTTTTTTTTGATTAACGTTTATTTATAGATTTCGTTTCATCTATCATTCGCAATTGAAATTCTAATTTTGGAAGATTCAATGAATCCGTTTATTGGGGAAATTTGAGGTGTGCGTGTGTGGGTTTGAAAAGGGGATAAATTTCGTTTTATTAAGTTACTACAATTATAAGAGAAATTGTTTTTTGGAAATGTAAAAAGTTGTTTGCTCATACCAGAAATAGCCAAAACTGGTATGTAAACTTTGGGCTTATCACTCCGTTATTCAGAACAATGGCGGCAGAATTAGCTGCCCTATGTAGTGGAGGACCCATTGCATTACATTTTGCTTGAAAAAAAGTAGTTATTTGGGTCGTAAATCCAAACTGGATGAAATGATAGCAAAAGTCTAAGTCTATAAAATTAACACTAGGGGTATAAAAAGGTAATCACTGGCATAAGATGGCTGCTGGCAGGGAAGTCATTACTTTGGTTTGTTAACACTTTCCTACTCTAACCAGTCATTTTGTGCCAGGAATTTTTCTTTAGTCATTCCAAAAAGCAGCCTACCAGTGAAGCATTTAAAAGGGTGAGTTGCACCAACTGCAGTTAAAGTCTAACTCAGGATTAAATAGTAATTTAACCTCGAGTTAGTCAAAATTGCGCAATGTTTTTAACTGGTCATTTTTTGGTTAAACTTAACTGGCCAATTTTGGCTGGCTAAGGCTTTAACCGGAGAACTTTTAATACCTAGATGGCCATCGATCTATCGATCGAAGAGACAAATCAGGGCCGAAGTATCACGTTTTATACAAATATACCAAAGAAACTCGGATCTACAATATGAAAATATGATAAGAGTTGATTTAAAATGACTCAAAACACTTATCTTAAGGTATTAGATTGTGATGTCATAATAATGTAACCGCCTTCACAAATTTTGACAATTGTTGAATTTTTGACTGATCTGGGAATTCGAGGTGTAACGTCATCAATCAAGCTTGAATGTTTTAAACTACAAATCACACGATCAAATTCAACCAGCAGAAGTGAAATTCACCCAATGAGTTTCGAACTTGTTTTGGGTACATGCTTTTGAAAGGGTGTTCACACCAAACATAATCCAAGATGGCATTCATAAAGTTAAATAAAGACCTGCACGCAAAACGTCTGCCTCTAAGCTTAGTATAACTCAACATCCACAGAGTGAACAGTTTTCAATACTACATTCACCAACACTTCCGTGAACACTGTTCACCATCTGTATCTAAATTTGTGGAACAAGCTTGTGTTCACACTGTGAGGGTCCGAAGGGTTATTACAGTGTGAGCAAAAAATATCGATAACTCGGCCGGATCGATCATCGATATTCTTGTGAGGATTACGACGCGGGTGAAAGAAAATACATTATTGTTACTATTTAATGTAAATAAGCGTAGAAGTTATGTAGAAGAGGAAGAAGGAGACAGACTGTAGCTATGTGGGAAAAAGTATTGCTGTGAAGAGAATAAACGGGTTCAAGCAAAAAACTAGCGTAGTTAACAGAGTAAGAGAAGTACCACCGGCCTACAATGCCTTATGTGCTTCTGTTAACGCGGGGACCGGCGAGTAGGCGGGCACCCAACCCGTTAAGCGAAGAAGTTATACGTACACCTTGCTCCCGCGTAGGGAAGCACTCTGATCGGCCGGCCGGGTACGGGCGATGTCCGTACACCTTGTGCCCGCAATCTGATGCTGTATACTGTAACTCCACTTGTGCAGTGTGAACAGGGTATTAATTATTTTTAGTATCGTCATTTCAGTATAGAATCATCCATTTTAAAAGAAGCCAATTAGTGGGAAATTGATAGTCACTTATGATAAAATGGCGGGATTATATTCATGGAAAAGAAGATAAATTCACTTGATACACTAACCAAAATAAATATCCAAATACAAACTTTATTTATTAAAAACAACATCAATCGAATTTCTAATCATCTAAGACAATACCGCCATTTGTTTTGCCTAAGACAAACAAACAAAAAAAAAAGATAAGAACGATACTCCAAATTCCGAGACAAATAACGTCCGCCTTTTGTTGTATGCTTAAGGGGCATCAGCCTCTACTTGATATGCAAATGAACGTGAACCGCTCGTTAATCCTTTGAACCCACATGTTGTTGTTTCCTTTCCCATCTGATTAATGGACCAATTGAATGAAATGACGTCAGGTGTGGTTTCAGTCGCTTCTTTTATCAGTCTCCAGCCCAATTACTCGTTTCAAACTTCCATTTCTCTTTCTAAACATCTATTACAAATTGGCCACCAGAGCGCGCTCAATTGGTGGCCAACACAAATAAAAAACCAATAAATTTTTTCCTTTTTCTTTAAAAAAAAAGTTGAGACATGTTTAAGAGTATAGCGTGTGGGTCATGGCTCAATGTCGTCGTGACACACCTGTAATTAGCAGGCCACGACGAATTAACCCTTTCAAGTGCGAGCTTCCCGTTGTTGCTCGTAATTCAACTGCAGGCGGTGTTTAATGAAGTAACACGTGACCGTCAACAAGAGTAAATTAAATGGAAAACATTTAATTGAGACGCAAAACTCCCATAAGCCCTTTAAGGTTTTTTTTTTTTTTTTTTTTTTTTTTTTTTTTGTGATAAGAAAAATGGGAATTGGTCACTTGGAATTGAGAAATGGTAGATAAGAAAACTCATTTGAAATTGTAAAATTTTCTGACGGGTTTATGGTTAAAAGGTTAAATATCTTATTGAAGGGAGTGTTGTAAAGGTCTTCTTTAAAAAAAGTGTTTGTCTGTTTGCTTATTGATTTACATTTTGGTTTGTTTGAATATTAATTGATGCGAGTTGTCTATTGTGTTGTATTGAGGGAATTTTTTTCGTGTTAGTGGAGAGAATTAAAGGGGCAGTCAACCTTTATGTTGAGGTTTCTCTTTAGAGTTCGTTTTCATGTGATTTTGTACTCAGTGTTAAAACTGAGTATTTAGTCACGTGATTTGAATTATCCAGTGAGATTTAGGGCCGAGCTTGGCTACCAATTGAAATTAGATGTGACAAATTTCGGTGGAAAAATGGCATTTTGTAGCACCTTGTGGATAACTAAACTACTCATTTCATGACGTCGTTGTTTAAATGACCGCCTCTTGTGGATTAGTGACGTCATTAGTTGTTTCCACGATGGCGCTTGTTTTGTAATTAATGGTCCAAAATTTTTAAGAAAAGACGTTGCATACTTATTCTGAATGTAACGAACCGGTTCATGATCCCAAAAATTAATAAATTGTTAGAGTTGATTGCCTCTTTAAGTTTTGCCATTGGCACCAGCATTACCCGATATAGTACAGAGGCAAAATGCAAACAAATAAAATTTTCTTCCAAAGTATTTATAAATGACATCACTTGTCAGGAAACTGAATGTCAATAACGTCCCCTACTGACAAGAAGAGGTATTAATCGTTCGATTTCTCCGAAAGTGAGGGTTAATCTATTTCTCTTTTCTGCGCAGGAGTCTTGATAAGAAGTAGTTACTTTACAAGAATAGGTAGCTCTTCAAGACGTTGTTTACATTATTTTTGATACATAAAAATTTTGTTATTTAATCTGGTAGCCAACAAGTCTTAATCTTAAAGAAACACTTTATTTCCCAGACTCCTGTTCAGAAAAGAAATAAATTAACCTTTTCTTTCGGGGAGATCATAGGATTAATATCTCTTGTTGCCGGTAGGGGGATGTTGAAAAATTTCTTGTTTTATTATTGTAAAATGGGAATTTTCATCGCAATATTTTTTGATTCATGTGCAGTTGGGTCGAGGGTTGGGTTGAAAACGTTCAAAAAAGTTGCGAGATTTTTTTTTTTTTTTCTTGGCCAAAGGGGGTATTCGTTGTTCGTGACTCCATTTTGGATAAAGAACAACGACCTAATCGTTTTGGCATTTTTCTTTTTTTTTTTTTTTTTTTTAAAATGATTCCATTCGTCGTCAACTGCTTGTGTTCTTTAAAGAAAAGGGTGTGTTGAATGAATAGCTTAAATTGGTAATACAAGAAGTGAATGACGTCATTAGACGCATGCGTAGAGAAAAAACAACGTTTGTTGTATATGGTGAAAGATGGAGATGAAAAAGGGAATAAAGAGGGCAATGGATTTTTGAAGGCCAGAAATTTTTTTGTTTTAGGGTTAAAACAAAAAAAAAATATTGAATTCAATTAAATTACCATAACCTTCAAATTACCCTTATAAATTTTTTTATTTACATCCTATTTTTTTCCTAGAGGTTAATAGAGGTTAATATAAAAACAAAACCACTCAACCATAGAACAAACTGAAAAAAACATTTGTTTTGTCTTTTTCCTGTCATTTTTGTGACTCACTTGAAACTTTTGACAACTTTATAATTGAGGATAATACATTTCCATCACTTCCTTAATAAAAGCTTGACTCAAATAATAGATTAACACTTTTTTAGAACCCACTTTTCTCGTAAAAGGAAAAAAAATGACCACAAATAAACAATAAAAAAAAAAATAGTTGCAAAGTGACTTGCAGTTTTGACCACCAGATGTCACTTGACAAAAACACACAAAACGACAAAAATCATAACGGAATCTCCCAATATAAAATTTTTACATAAAAATAATTATAATTTATAATTATTATTCTAAAAATATAAAAATTGAGATAAAACTAGTTATCATAACCCTTAAGAAAAACTCTTTTCTTAGAAAAAAAAAAAAATGTTGAAAACTCATAAAAATTTGAATGTTTTCCTATATAAATCACACAAGAGTCAGCCACTTTGCAAAATACTAATGAGCAGCGTGAAGATGCCGCCCATAATTTTATTCTCCTGATTGGCCTCACCACTTACGTTTACAATGAAGCGTGTTGTTGCGCTTGAATAAAGTAGTTCTAATTTTGGACAAGATGTAGCGCTTCATCATTCTTTTCATCTCAAAGAGTTGCACTGTTCTAATGACGTCATTCGACTCATTTTCACCTCTATCTCTTACCCAAGTATGGCTCCACCTATTATTTTTAGTCCTCAATATTTAAAAAAAAAACAATATCAAATTATTATTTTTATAATTCACACATATTGATTAATAATAAGGTTATAAATAATGAAAACTAATTAAAGTGTTGAAACTACAAATTTAAAGTAGTCCGTGTTATTGCAGAAGAGGGCGCTTGAGTGACAGGAATTCCTACCACCTCCTCTTATTGCCACAACTTGGTGAGCCCTCCATCCGAACACACGCGTCGAAACGTCCTCTAGCGGTAAGTTTCTCCAACTGTTATTAGACAATATATTTTTTAATTGATTAATATAAAAACAAAATACAATCAACACAAAATAATTGATGTCATAAAATTCACTGCTATTTTAGTCTTAAAGACCAACACTAAAAAAATGACAAATTTCTATTGCACATTCTTACAAAATAGTTTCTCCCAAAAAGAACAAAAAAAAAAAAAAAAATCACTTAACTCTTCAACTCCAACTTTTCTCTAAACATTCCATTCACTCAACGTTTCCAAATAATTACATATTCGCATTTCTCCCCCTGGTCAACAACCCGAGCTTCTCTGTCATTATTAACCGAAGATGATCTGTCTATGATCTTAACATATGTCATCAAATACCCGTGAGGATGACCAAAATGGCACAGTCAACATTTATTAATTAATACTTACAACCGACAACTGTCACAGCCAAAACTTAACCCAAAAATAAATTTTTTCCCGTCAACCCTTTCATTTCAACACTAGTAATTTTCCGATCAGTTACGTGTCATTCTCATTTCTCCTTATTGAAATTGCCAAAATTACTAATAATAATACCTTATCCCTTTACAGTTTTTTTTTTCACCTCTAAAAATTCCATCAATTTTTTTTGTCTACTAACCATTATAAAGTCAGTGATTCGTGATGGGAAAAAATTTTATTAAATTTTTTTTTAAAAAATATTTGAAATTAATTTATAAAATATGAGGCTGGTTTAATAAAAATGTATCCTTAGAGGGTGGTTCTTAGTGAAATCAATTTTATTTTTATTACACCGATCCTTATCAATTAAAATCTACAAAGAGAGGGGGATCAAAGAGTTGTATATTACTATGGACGTGTTGGTATTTAAAAACGTCATTTTATGAAATGATTAAGTCATCAATGGGTGGAGATTTTTTTTCCTATTATTTATTTGATCTATTTATTGGTTTTCAAGTAATCCCCGAGGGTCGGTATTTTTATAGGTGCGCGATCTTTCATCCTAAATTTCTGTGAAAATCTCCCAGAAATAGATGCTTACTATAAATATAATCATGGACAGGTACGTTTGGAGAATGGCATTTATTTGTACACAGGTGTTGATGACAGGTTTGTGAAGAGATTCACGATCATAGACTTGTGCATGAATCTTTTTAGCATTTTTAATTTATGATTAGAGGAAAATAACTCTTTGTAAAACATCCTATTAATTTGTAGATGCGAAAAGGAGATTTTGTTTTCTGTAAATTATTTATTCTACGTGCTTCTCTCTAAATAAAAACATCAAGTTTTTTTTTTATAAGTTCGTAAATAAACCCACCGCCGTTGATTTCGGTGAGCGTAGATCAGCGTAGATCGTAAATAAACAAACAGCGGCCATTTTGGGAGTTACATCATGCGGGAACAATCGCAGCGTAGGGGAATGGATGACAAATGACGTGTACAGGAAATGGGTGTTTTGATTGTTGCGCATTTCCGTCTTGAAATGGCGGCGAGTAACGGTAATCAAGCGTTGAATTTAAGCAGGTATGTACGTTGTATAAATATAAAATTACGAGTTCTCATTGACCTTATCGATTAGAAAAAGAAAAGCCGATCTCTATTCAGCCGTTATCCACCCAAGCGTCTCGCCTGAAGTTTTCCCACTGACCCTCACACCTGGTGCCGATCACTTCATTTGTTCGACTCCTTTACAACGTCAGTGTGATGGACCAAATGTAATGAGACAACAAACGCGCAAACCACGTTTTCCCCAAACTTTTGTTCACTTTACTGACATCAATTTGCACTCAAGTCAAACGGACGACAGGTGAATTATTTAATCCCAAATGTTGCCATCACAAGGGTCCAAGTTCAGTGAACCAAAACGCTTGTATGAAGACGGTAAATCTCTCTTTCCCGAGTCTTTTTCTGGATCTGCAGGCGACGTTTAGATGGCTCTAACATAAGAACCCCCTTTTTTTGATATTTGAGACGGCGCTTCTGTGTCTTGTATGTGTCAACTTTGGTGGGTTCGATCGAGTGGTCAAACACCGGTGATTTCTGTTGGGTAATAGAATAAAAGCTGCTGGCTGTTGTTCATTTGGACGTCTATAAATGATGTTGCTGATAGGATTAAGATGCAATCATTCAATGTAATTCATAAGATGATGTGAGATGAGTTTGATTTATAAGATTCGAGGTTTTGAGGTAAATAGAGGGTTTACTTTTAAAGAGTTTTTCTTACTGTTGATATTTTAGTTTATAATCTGGTTTGAAATGTTTAAATAGATTGATCAGACTAAGATGATTTCAATTATCTATCCCATAATCCATTGGTACACCATGCAATGACATGACAGAATTCGGAGGGGATAGTTGAAATGCCACCAGAATTGTGTAAATGAGGGAGAAATAAGAGAAGGAGAAACAACATTCACCGGATCTCGTCACATCTCGTTCTGGCGAGACAGACCAAGTTAAGTTGGTAGAGTTAAATTTAGATGAAGTAGTTAAGTGAATCTCGCGAAAACGAGATATGACGAGATTTCGTGAATCTTGCGCAAGCGTGTATCAACCCAATTAGTTTATCATTGCTGTTTTTGCGAAATATATCGTTCTAACCTTGTAACCTAATTAATGCTAAACGAATTCAAAATATTATTAAAATTAATGCAAGCATTAGTTAATGTTCTAAAAGAATTTGTTGTAACAATATTTGACAAAAACATCAATTTTTCTCCAAACTAATACATTTCAATACATATTTGCCCTCTTTGCTCAGTGGCGCCTCTATTTCCAGTGGCAGCATTTCGTACTAAAAGTATACTACCTATTTATACTATCGATTTTTGAAAAGTTTAAGTGCGTGGAAACTGACGCAACATTCCCTTATTGCCAAACTGCTTACTTTCATAAACTCTGCATTACTTCTACGTAACGATAAGTGTGAACGCAGTTAATGATAAGAAGTAAAAGTTACTCCATTTTTGATAAAATTGCGTGACAATTTCTCAACACTTTTACTATCATTTGACGAACAAATGTTTGTTTATGCCACATGAACTTTTATGTAAGGACTAGTACATTCCCATTGCGTTGCAATGGGCTTACTAAAATTGTTCTTTCACCACGTTTTGTCTAAAATCGGTTAAA
>JAQGAS010001135.1:0-24954 GCA_034686365.1 Pachymerium ferrugineum | reverse complement strand
CAGCAAAGGAGTAATTAAGCACCAGCATGCACGGCCCAAAGGAGCAAACCAAGGTTTTACTCCTAGTTCACACCTTTATTTTTTACAGTGTACATACACAAGTGAGCAAGTAACTATTCAACAATATATATATAACATTGAACAACAATATAAGAACTTAACAATATAACAATAAACCCAACGGTTATGAAGCATCTTCGAAGAAAACATCATGAAGTACTAAATGATGGAACAGAAAATATCCATTTACAACATAACTATTCTAGTAAATCTACAAATGAGGAATCGGAATCCCACAACGTCCCTCCAAAACTCCAAAACCTTTTACTCTTCAGAATCCAAAATGTATTTTCATGTTGTATCTTGTATAACAAAATAGGGAATTTTTGTCTTAGCAATGAAGTCTTTATTTATTATTCACTAAGGTTGATGTTGGGAAGAAGAATATTGGTTGATTGTGGGAGGTTAAAACGTTTCAAGTGGAATTTTGTATTTAACATTCACAGAAATGAAGTGGTGTAACATGACCGCATGTGGAAAACGAAGGTTCAATCATCATAGTAGAATGGCAATAATGTTGCTTAGATGGTGTTGTATCCGTTTTCAGAATAAATGTTTGGAGAACAACTCACGTGTGTGAAGTTAGCCCAGCAAAGTTAAGCCTGACACCTGAAACTTTAGTATTGGTTAGTATTAAATTAGTATCGTTATGTGTTAAAATATTAGCATTTGTATTCAAATATTTAGACGATATTGCATTTATTCAAATGTTGGACTAACTTCATGCAAAACTATCAAATTCTCCTATTGACAAACGTTAGTATTGGTTAGTGTTAGCTTAGTATAGTTATGTGTTAAAATATTAGCATTTGTATTCAAATACTTTAGAAGATATTGCATTTATTCAAATGTTGGGCTAACTTCATTTAATAAATATTGAGAAATTTAGTTTTATAGATTTAAAAATTTATTTGCAAAAAAAAAACTACATGGTGCAGGTGGGTGCATCTGTCATCCCTATTGATACCAAATTGTACCACAGGGGATGTCACGTGACCAGTAGCCAATCACAGGTCAAGGCTCAAAGGGGGTCCCTAAAGATGGGAGTACTGTTTAACCTTTTAGGCCACTGGTCATGTGACACCCCCTGTGATACCATTTGGTATACATAGGGATGACAGATGCACCCACCTGGACCATGTTGTTTATTTTTTTTGCAAATAAATTTTCAAATCTTCATTTTCCTTATTAACAGACTAAGAACATGAAGAGATTGCGAGAATATTTTTAGGCAGATAATGCAAGTGTGTGCACCAGTTGGTTCATCTCTATTGGCTCATGGGGAGTATTTTGAATTGGTTGCAATTATTCTATTATAAAATCTTTCTAAAAATGAAAAATTTAAAATATCTTTATTTTTAATCCTTTGTCCTACGTTTATATTACTAGTTTTGTTGGTTTTTATGGCATTTAGCGCATCATAGTTTTCATTAGGTTTTGTCAAATCTTGTTCATTTATACAATTTTTGGTTTCAGACTTTATCTGGTTGTGAATGTAAATTAATGAATAAAAAATATACTCTAAAATTAATATTTGTGTTTAGTTTTGCTGGGCACTTGCCAATCTCATGTCACCTTTAATAATTTGAATGGAAGCCATAACAATGTAATAACCTATCTGACCAAGAGCTAGGGGGCTCAGGGAAGACGTGGCATGGTGCTGTCATGGCCTGTTAAATAACACACTCTTGTATATCTCAGTAACACTAGGTATTACTCTGCGGTGAGGGCTGCCAGCCCCAACCTGGTGCTGTTCACTCCTCATCTCTCTCTCGCCAACTGCCCAACACTCACTACTCTGTGGAAAAAGGGGTCAAACAGAGGTGGCATGGGGAAAGAAGTGATGTCACAGTGACTATGCGACATACCAATGGTAGTCACTAGGCGATGTCGCACTAGCCTTGGGCACTGTCCTGCACGTTACCCCAACGAGGAGTTAAAGGAGAGCAGTCGAACTCCAGCTGTGCAAGCCGTGAGGTGGGCATCTGCCCCCAATGCGGCCTGTACTTGGTCAAGCATTATAGTAATATGTAACTGATTGTGTGTTTAATTCGTTAATGCCACTATCATCTTCGGTCCCCTAGCCCTTGGTGATAGAGATGGCATAACTAGTCAGTCACATTTCCTCTCATTTAAAAGGTGATGTCATGGGCCCTTCCCTATATGTAGAGCATACACCAGAGGGGTCTCCCATCGTCACCAGTGGCCAACAGCAGATTGAATTTCTCAAACACTAGTTTTGCCACTGTTAAAAGGAGTTTTAAGCACCCAAAACTGTTATATTTATTTTTTGATACTACTCAACTGAGAATGGACCTCTGTTAAGAGGGTCCCCAAAGGTGAGCCCTGGTAACGAAAATGAATGTACTGGATAGTACTCTGAATGTACCTATTGTATCTAAAAAAATTGTTAACTTATATCCCTGCAGGTGGCAACTGCTGCTCTGCCTTTTAGGCAGAATCAATTCTATAGCTAGAAAGCTAGAAGATCTCCTACATGCAAGTTGGCAACCAGACGTTTCAAAGTACCCCTAGAATTAGTTCACATTGACCTAATGGGGCCAATAGCACCAATGTCGAAGGGAGGTGGCCGTTATGCCATGACTGCAGTAGATGATGCTACTGGAAAACAATTTTGTTTTATCTTGAAAAGAAAAAGTGATGCTTTTGATACTTTCAAGACATGGAAGTTAAAGATTGAAAAAGAAACAGAAAGAAAAATCATTAGAATTCGTGTAGAATTCAACTCTGAAGAATTTTGTAAATTTCTTGAAGCTGAAGGAATTGCAGTAGAATTAACCATACCATACAAGCCTAATCAGAATGGGGTTGCTGACTGGGCAAAATGCAAAAAATTAAACAAAAATCGAATCAAAAAATCGAATGCAAAAAAACCAACAAAAATCGATAAAAATCGAATGTAAATATCTAATGTCGATAAAATTGAATCCAAAAGATCAAACAAATATTGATAAAAAATCGAATCAATTAAAATCGATCAAAAATCAAATGCAAAACATCAAACAAAAATCGATTAAAATCAAATGTAAAGAAAATAAAACCAAAAAATCGATCAATATTGAATGCAAAACATCAAGCAAAAATCGAATGCAAAAAATTTAAAAAAATTGATTAGTAATCGATTAACTATCTTAAAAAATTTACACATATAGTCATTAAAAAATCAATAAAATAAGTTATAATATGCCGAAAATCGATACTTCATCCACAGTCCCAAACCCAATGAGTGACAATCATCACCCTTCTCACTCAAGCCAAATCGACCACTTTCAACTCCTACAAAAACCCTCGCCAAAAAATCCTTTCATTTCACAGCATTTTGCACTCACCCAGATTCAACCTTCAAAACCCCGTGTCCAATTGCCAAAGACTCATGTTTAAAACAATAACGAGCGGAAATGATTGCCCCTGTCAACTCATTTGATCACATCTTTGCTCAACCTCAAAAAAATCCATTTTCAAGAGACGGAAATTGCCATTTTCACACAGAATTCTTAATGCTAGCAACAATCTTTTATTCCTGTTTAATAGCTCCCTAAATGGCGGATACACAATATTAATGTTGGTAATAACATGTATATAACAACTTTATAATGTAATAAAACTTTATTATTGATTTAGGGGATAGTAAATCCTGATTTCCAAGATTCTACTTGAATTTCTATCAACTTGCTAAATATCCATGACCTAAAAAGGGAAAATTTCATCTAAAAGTTCAGAAAAACCTTTTGATACTCCGATGAAATTTCCAAGCACTTTTGAAACAGTTTCCTCATTCTGCCACTAGCTAAAGTGTTTTGATGTATAGATAGGATTACTGTAGTGAAAAGCTACTACAGTAATTCTAGTTTTGGAGTCAAATTGTTGCAGTAATTTGACCCCAAAACTAGATTACAGCAACAATTTGACCCCAAAACTAAAATTACTGCAACAATTTGACTGCAAAACTAAAATTACTGCAACAATTTGACCCCAAAACATAGAATTACTGCTTGACCCCAAAACTAGTATTACTGTAATAATTGTCCAGTTTTGAGGTCAAATTGCTGCAATTATCTTGCAGTTTAGAGGTCAAATTACTGCAAAAAATCTACAATCATGGGGTCCAATTGTTGCAGTAATTCTACTTTTAGGGTCAAATTGTTGCAGTAATTCTACTTTTAGGGTCAAATTGTTGCAGTAATTCTAGTTTAGGGGTCCAAAACTGCAGTAATCGCAAAATTAAAATTACTGCAACAATTTGACCCCAAAACATAGAATTACTGCTTGATCCCAAAACTAGTATTACTGTAATAATTTTCCAGTTTTGAGGTCAAATTGCTGCAGTTATCTCACAGTTACTGCGATAATTCTACAGCTCTGGAGTTAAATTACTGTAGTAAACCTGCAGTTTTGAAGGAATATTACTCCAGTTTTACTGCACTTTTCGAAGCTGAGTAACCAGAACATGGCACTCCTATTCAATTAATATTAGTTGGCTTTAGCCCGTCGGAGAATACTAATAATCCAGTCGATATAAAAACGCCCACTTTTGTACGAGATTATCGGCCTTGGCTCGGCATTGTTGAGGTCGTAGCCAATGAATTGACCAGAACTCTTTTTTGGAATTAGCCAATCCCAGTGCAAATATCTAGATAATCACTGGCATCGTCAAATAGTGGTTTTATTTATCTGCACTGGCTAATTCCAAAAAGGAGTACTGGTCATTTCATTGGCTGAGAGCCCAACAATGCCCAGCTTGATGGGCCCATGCTCTAGTATAGAAGGCCTGATCTTCGGCTGAAGCCAACTGTGGAACAGCATGCGGTGTCTATCTATTATAAAACATGGTTGGCTCTAAACTGAAAATTTTTAATCTGTTCATAACATCATCAGTAGATTACAATCAATACAATACTCCGCTAAGAAAAATATTACCCACAACACCATGCTATTGGGATCCTTTTCTGATTGTGAAAAAAGTTGCTCGCTTTACTCCTGGTTAGGCATATAGTGTTCTTATTAAAATCATTTATATAGCAGGATGTCGTCCAGTATTTTTAATGCCAGACAGTGGCAGCTTAGAAGGCTGATGAAGACAGCCTTCTAAGCCAAAATTCCATTAGGTCTATATTAAAATAATGAGCCTCTATGGCCTACTAATCCATCAAAAGTTATTTTTGAAATTTCTTATTCTGTCAAATTGTAATTTGAAAGTTGAAATTGACCGATGAGCCTTCTGGTGGAGACACCGCATCGACAACCTTCAAAACACTATTATAAATCAAAAGTTGTCTTATGGACCTAAAATGTTGCCAGATATTAGAAACAGATGCCCTATAGACTGTAGGTCAAAGCAGCTGCGATAGATATTTCCTCTCTTTTGAAATAGAACAAAGTAACTCCCACTGATATCAAAAATTATAATTATATATAAAAAAGTGTTTGAATCTTGGAAGGGGAGGTGTCATATAATAGTTAGAAGTGGGAGGAAATATATAGAATAAACCAGGCAGATTTACAGAAAACCTGTAATAAGAATATAAGCAAATAAAATTGTTCAATGAACACCCTCTGTACTCACTTCTTGCAGTAAAACTACAAAGACGGTTTATAGAAAATTTTAGATCTGTAATATGGTCTCTTAAGGTATCTCTGCATTTGAGGTTCTGATCTACATGTATGTTGGATGTTCTTAGCAGTTTTCTATTAAGTTAAGTTACCAAACTTCTAGAAGTTGCGCTCTATTATGCACAATAAAATTTGGAATTCAGCGAATTTACCAACAATAACTGCAATAAAATTGCAGTTATTGTTGGTAAATTCGCTGAATTTGATGGTTTTTCTAATAAGATGTTCTGTTGGCATTTGGCGGTTGTGAATCCCTCATTAAATGTCGACGGTAAATAATAATAGTTCTTCGAGTTTTTAAACCTAACAAGGAAGGTCTATTAACAGTTAAACAGGTTAAAAGCCAGCACAGCTGGACAAAGTTACAAACGTCGTCGGCGAGGTCACACAGTGGAAAATGTGTAAGTGACTCACCTCAAAGAAGCACGTGTTAAGGACGTCATTACGTCATGTGTTGTGTGACGCGCAGAGTCGATACACGTGATCTGGGAAATCGAGGAGTAGATGAAATTCTACATTTCCAACAGTTATTGGGTCAAATTATTGCAGGTTTCTGCAGTTTTTGTTTTAATCAATGTTTTCTGTTTGCACACACACGTTAACCAGTCAATAGCATTTGAAATCATCTAACAACAAATGATGTCAAACATTAGCAAGTAAGATGACTTCATGTTGGTTCTTTTCAACCATGCAATTGAAATAATACAGGGAACTGTTATTAGACCTCACATTTGATAGTTGATTACATTGGTATGCATCACTGGTTTTTGAAATTTGAACACTATAAAATAACCAACTGACATTAAGTCGTGGTCAATGTTATTTTAAAATAAGATACTATAACTGAACCACAAACATCTTTAAAGATCATTGCTTGGCAAAATAAACTTCAGGGTTGGTAATAGTAGGTAATCTCTCACACAAACGCATTAGATGACTTGACTCACTTGCTTATCTATTTGGGTAACCCTGCAGGTGGAAAGCCTAACTATATAGCCGTAGACTGCACTGAAGACGTACCCAAAAATCAATTTGACATGCTTTAAGCAGAAGAATGCTTCAAGACTGATTCCAATGGACTTTCTAGATTGATACTAATACATAATTTTACTGACTATAAATGCATAGGGAACCCACCCTACCTAGATTCATTTAATAGGTAACCTATTCATTTCACACCTCAGCAAACAAATGCAGTTTTTGCACATTCAAAGGGCAGTTTTTTTATAGTTTATCTGCTTTTTTACTGCAAAAATACAGTAATTTTGTCCATTTTTACATAAGTTTTCTCAATAACTGCAGCTGTTTTATTTTTTTGTACTGCAGTTTTTTGCAGTTGGCTCATATTCCTAGACAAAAAGACTACTGCTGGAACTTGAGCTTAAATTCTTATTGTTTTCTAATTGGGCTTTAACTTCTAATAAAATCCTAGCAACGCACAACAAAATTCCAAATGGACAACATGAAAACAAACTACCATAGTGTTAGATTTTTTCAGAATATAGAAGATTTTTTAAATTAACCCAATATTGTCTTTTAGACTTGAGTTTCCATTGGTGTCGAATTGGTTTCCAACTAACCAAATTTCCAAATGATTAAGTTGTTTTTATGCTGAGTTGCCAATAGGTTTTATTAAAGTTTCAAATAAGATGAAACCTCATTCAGATAAAATTTACTCTTTAAAAGATGTGAGGTTCCTACGAATTTATTGAACTTGAAAAATTTCTTTCTAATGGTTTCCTATTACAAATTCTCATTAGGAATTTGAAGTAAAGAGGTGGTCCACTGCATCACTTATCTCCAACTCTCTCTCTCTCTCATGACATCAAAGAAAACTGACTAGCCTTACTAAATAAAGTGTATGTTTCAACTTATCTTTTATGATTATGAGTAAAGACTTCCACAAACCAAACAGTTAAAGACACCTACTTTAGCCATATGGAACCAACTGCAGACCAAAAAAACGTACAGTATTGAAAACAAATAAGAACCAACTAGAAACCAATAAGAACTTATTAGAAACTAATAGAACCTATTGGAAACCAATAAGAACCTATTGGAAACCAATAAAAACCTATTGGAAACCAATAAGAACCTATTGGAAACCAATGAACACCTTTTGAAAACCAATAAGAACCCATTGGAATTTTGTCACGCGCAGTCATTGAGGCAACTTCTTTGTCCCATGTGTCTTTTCTTAAATACTTAATCTCATCTATCTAAGATCTCTGATTATTGGTTTCCAATTAGGTTTAATTCGAATCTTGTTTTGTCTTGTTGGACTCCTATTAGAAACCTATCTAACAGCTATTCGAAACTAAATAGAAGTTAAATAGAGTACTTCTTTCCCATCACTTATACTTGTCAATTTCTAGTCTGGTTTCTTCAAGCTAGGTTTGTTTATGCTTTGCCTTTGTAGCTTGACTCTGCGTATGACCCTAAGCTTTATTCTTGTTCTTCTTAGCTTCCAATCTTAACACCATGTTTATTTCATTAAATATCTTATTTCTAAAATAAAAATTGTTCTTCCCCAACACCTCTCACTACATTACAGCTCAAAACTTTTAATTACCACAAATTGCATAATCCAAACCCCATCCATTCCAGTTTAAAACTCTAAACATTCACCAACCAAGACCACCTCAATATATATTGAGGTCTTGCACCAACCCATGTCGAATCTTATAGCATTCAGGCCCATTTGTCCCACCACATAAAAATCCCATTCACTTCAATGGTTGCCTAACACCACCATTGACAACCCCAGCACATGTGCACACACTTCTTCATCTCTTATTTACATCTGTAATTAAAGCATTATGCATTGCCATGCATCACCACATCATGAATTTTTACAACTGAAAAAACAAGCCAAAACTCCAAGAGCTTTTACTCTTCAGAATCCAAAATGTATTTTCATGTTGTATCTTGTATAACAAAAAAGGGAATTTTTGTCTTAGCAATGAAGTCTTTATTTATTATTCACTAAGGTTGATGTTGGAAAGAAGAATATTGGTTGAATTTGGGAGGTTAAAACGTTTCAAGTGGAATTTTGTATTTAACATTCCCAGAAATGAAGTGGTGTAACATGACCGCTTGTGGAAAACGAATGTTTAATCATCATAGTAGAATGGCAATAATTTTGCTTAGATGGTGTTGTATCCGTTTTCAGAATAAATGTTTGGAGAACACTCGGTTGGAATATTTTGTATTGTGTTTTATCCTTTGTTCAATAGTCTGGATTTGTAAATAAATGATGCATTGTGCATTTACATTTTAAATATGTATTGACCAGCCTGGTAGATTATTATTAAACTTTTGTTACTTTTAAGTATTTTTTTATTTTAAAGACATATCAACCTCTATGATTTTAGATCCTTTTGTGGCATTGGCTAAAAAATGTGACCTAGCTAAATTAAAACTGCAGTTTACTGTGGTTTTACTGCAGTTTACAGTAGTTTTACTGCAGGTTACTGCAATTTTACTGTAGTTTACTGTGATTTAACAGCAGTAATCCTGCAGCTTTACTGCAATTAATCATGAAGTTTTACTGCAGTAAATAAACCTCGGGTTTATTTACTGCATTTTTTTCAGTAGCGGATGTATTTTACGGCGTCACTTTCAAAAGTAAAAAGTCAAAGACACTTGTTCTAAGAAACCTTCTCCATGTGATTATACATTTTTAAAGCTGTTTTAACAAAATAAAGGTGTTGGAGGTTTTAGGCCCTGTTCCCATAGTGCCAACTGTAAAGTGTTTGGGTTTTTATTAACTGGGATTAGTCAATACACTAAATGCTTTGTGCATAAATTGTTAGTATTACATTTTGTAAAAAAAGTAGGCATTATTAAACAGATTGCCCATGGATCAAATGTATTTGGTTGGCAGGACCAAATTGTTGGTTGATATAATGATATAACTAGAGTGTGGCCAACCAAATAAATTTTGTTGCCTTTACATATCGCGTTTTCTGAGTGTATCTGTATAATCCAGATTTGCCTTTAAAAAGTCATTTGGTGTTATTGGGCGTCGATCATGTACTCCACCAGAAACATACATGACCGGTTTTGAATTTACAATATTCACCAACTCTGAAATGATGGTTTTAAATTCCTCTCTGTCCACTTTATTACGACCACTGAATTCTTCTATTGAATAAATTTACTATTTTTGGCATAATTATAATAAAAAAAAATTGAGATAAAATTAAATACATAGGTGGTGTTAAAAAATTATAACACCGTGTTTTTATCACACTGTGCTTGTGACTGTGATGTTTGTTGATTGCCAGGAAGAGAGAGGAAAATCTTGACCTAATTGACCACTTAGCAGCCATATGATCTGTCAATCAGTGGCGCGTGCCTCTGATCGCCTAGCAACGTGTGACATTGGAAACTAGGGGTGCAAATGGGGAATGATAAGTGCCTTCCACGTGGTGGGGGGAAACTTTATTGGCCTGTTCTCATTTTTCTCCGTTTTAACTTTCGTGACCTGCCAAGGTCAAGAAAGTTTATAAAATCGGTCCCCAGCCGCGAGTACGCGCATCTGTCATCAGCTCAAGTGTCCTTGCAAGCATCTGTCTAGATGACGTCATTTGCGAGTAGTCCGTAATGTTACGCTGCCGTGCGGCCGTTCGGCCGTGGGGCTGTGCGGTGTATGTAACGCAGTCAGGCGGTCAGCGGTCAGGATCAGACCATCTATTTATTTCTTCTCACTGGGCCTTGGGCAAGTTGTAGAAATGAGGGGAGAAAGACACCCTAGTAGTGAGATAAGATCTTGACACAAATAGAGGAGTCACATTTTCAACTTGTTAAAAAAATTGCATTAAACTAAATAAATATTTTTTTAAATCTTTATGTGATAATGTCACGAAAGTTATCCAAGTTATAGATCTTCTTGTTGTTTACTAGAGAGGCAAAAAAAAACTTTTTTCTATATCTTGTGCGCTCATACTCAAATTTTGCCCGGTATTAATTTACTCTCAATAAAGCCTCAATAAGTCATTAATAAAAACCCAATTATTCTACTAATAAATTTTGACTAGTTAATTGTTTTTCTCCTTTTCCTCGCCTCTTCTTTTTCTCTCTCTTTGCTAATCTTCAACTCTCTTGTCCTATGTCAATTCCACTTTGCGACATTTCTCCTTTTATTTGGTTTGCTATTTTCACTTTCCATTTCAACTTTCAATACAGTTTTTGTTTCACTTTGCCAATTCTCGTTTTTCAATTCACTTTTTCGTTACACTTTTTACTTTTCATTTCTCAATTCTCATTGAAAGCACATAAATTGAAATGAACAAACAGCTCGAATGTCAAGATACGACGAAACCTATGTGGCTTAATTTTTCATCCATTTACAAAATACTTAATTTTTTTTACCTTGAATTGGACCTTTGTTTCAATCTTGGCTTGCACGTGGTTGGGAAGATGAACGAGATGCACGAAGAAAAGTGATTGCTTCGACACGGTTCAACAACTGGTTCAAGAGTGTATGCGTGAACAATTCATTGGCTGTAATCCGATGCGACATAACCTAGACATCTTGTGTAGTTTCAGCTGTGTAACTTGATGAGGAAACGATTCGAGCTACACCATTGAATAACTTTTATGACCTTATGACCTCATCATGTAAACATGCAGACATGGGCGTTATCAGTGTTTTTTGCAATTCAAAAAAATGTCCAGGCAAAATGAAAATTTTATTTTCTATGAAACCTAACTGTTTGTAGCTGTAACTCTTTTCGTGACATCACGAGTTATAAAAACAGTTTTAGAGTGCATCTTATGAAGTAAAAATCACTAAAATGAGATATTCTACAACTTTACAATTATGATTAAATCTATGATGTTAGTATAAATATGGATTACAGTTTTAATGACCTTAGTGGTCGCTGAAGTCTCAAATTTGTTTAAAATTTGTTAGTGTGAAAAATTTCGATTGAGAATTAATTCAAATCAATAAATATTGTGGAATTTGAAACCAGTATATTTCAGGAACGGAATTTTACGTTACTTAGCAACCATGAACTTCCTGTTTTGAGAAAATAGATGAAGTTCTAAATGTACGCAAATATTCAGACTTTATTGAAACATTGAATTCTGTCAATTTTTACAAAGTATACTCGGGTTGAGTTAGTTATTGTATAAAGTTTTTTACAAATTCTAGATTGGAATGTTTTGTTAGATTTAAGAAATTATTGACTTTGATTTAATTCCACCTTTGTTAAGAGGGCCTCCAAAAGTGAGCGCTGGTAACGAAAATGAATGTACTGGATAGTACTCTGAATGTACTGAATGTACCCAGAAAAAAATTTTACATATTGCCACCAACAGTTAGTGCTGGAAATGTAAATGAATGAACTATATAGTACTCTCCATGTCCAAAGTATCTCAGAAAACATTTGTTTGTATCACTAAACTTCCGATGACTTATTTTGGCGTTGAAAACTGTTGAATAATGTAAGCTGAGCATTCGCCTAAGTGTATGCTAATTTTCGTAGAGATTGATTAGGTAGAAGAATTTTATCTCGCCCAATTAGTTTATGACCGCGTAGGCCATGGTGCCGACATTCAGGGGTTAGCTGTCATTTCCGGGAGAGAACTTGTGTATGGCCTTAGCGGTCGCTGGAATTTAATTTATGTTTAATTCACGAAATTCCAGTCAAATTAGTGAAAATTTTCAAGAATTTAGGAAATTTTCGGGAAATTTGGTAAATTCTGCTTAACCGTGAGTACTGTAAGAAGAGAGAATTCGTTCTAAGAAGAAATTGTGCGAAAATAAAATTGATAAAATATTTGGAATTTTGATTGCTGTAAAAATTTCCGGATGTGGAAATTTCCATGAATACTTTGAAGAGAAATTTATTTAAAGTATTTCGTTTTGTTTATTTAAGAGATAATTGTAATTGGAATTGATTGTGACTTTAAATTGCCAGGAGTGCATATTTGTGAACAATTTTTGCGTATGACCTTAGTGGTCGCTGAAGTCTCAAATTTGTTTGAAATTTGTTAGTGTGAAACAATTGACAGATTTCAATGTTTCAATAAAGTCTGAATATTTGCTTATATTTAGAACTTCACCTATTTTCTCAAAACAGGAAGTTCATGATTGCTAAGTAACGTTAACTTCCGTTACTGAAATATACGGGTTTCAAATTCCAGAATATTTATCGATTTGAATTAATTCTCAAGCGAAATTTTTCACCATCTATCATTTTTGACCATCTATGTTGCGCGTGTTGCAGAGACAAACCTGAGAGTGACAATTAATTGATCTAAAAACTTTCGGCACCAATTGAACTGTGACTAACTTTTACAACATTGAGGTGAATATAATCTTGAAATGATTATCCATGCGTGTAAGCTGTAAAAAGCACATGCTAAAATAGGAAAGCAATTCGGTGGGTGTTAAATTTGGTAACAATTTTTAATACATTAAAGTTCTGGCAAATTAATACGGTATTAATTAGACAGCTGAAACTTTCCAGAGTTATGTGGAAAGTTTTTTAATTGTCGATACTGCTATTGTAATCAACAATCAAAAATGAAAGCAGATGATGCATTTGGACATGAGCCATATTTGCAAATTTCTCATTTATGGGTTTATAACATTATTTATGTTACTGGGTGTAATGTTATTTACGTTACCGAATAATGTTACAACCAATAACATTAATAAAGTTAATTCTTGTCATAAAAAACGTTACATCCAGTAAATAACGTGTTTCTAACATAAATAACGTAACGTGTTTCAGCACAAATAATGTAACAGCCTGCAACGTAAATAACGTTATAGTTCCTAACATAAAAAACGTTATAGTTTCTAACGTAAATAAACGCTACAAGCAATTGTGTAAATAACGATACAACATTACGTTACTGATTGTAACGTTATAATTCCCAATGCTAACAAATACTGAAAACATTTGCGTAAATAACGATACAACTAGCAATGTAAATTGTTACGTTACTGATTGTAACGTTATTTACGTTAGAAACTGTATCGTTATTTACTTAGGAACTGTAACGTTATTGACATTGCTGCTTGTAACGTTATTTACATTACTGCTTGTAACGTTATTCACGTTAAAATGTCTACTGGTTGTAACGTTAGTCACGATGTTACGTTATTCATGCAATATAACGTTATTTACAATAAATTCATTCTGCTGTATTTGTGGTTTTGCAGTTAGGCAAATCCTAAGTCACCTCTGGCAATCGCTTAGGATTTGGCATAACTTTAAGAAGAATATCTTTTAGGATGTTTTTATGCATGCCAATTTTGGACTTAGGAGTTTGCTAAGCAGAAAAAAATGCATGCCACCCCATGGGGCTGCAGTCATAAAGCAACTTAAGACTAAGTTTTACCTAAAATTAACAAAATTGACAAAATTTGTGTATTCATAAAGAGTTCTTAAGTCTTAAGTTTTTCATAAGTTTAAAAAATTTACATTATGACTACACAAATGAATCAGCTTAAGTATTACTTAAGACAACCATAACTTTTACTTAAGTTTAACTTAAATTTGAAACTTAAGTGAAATCTTAGGAAACTTTATGAATGCATCCCCTGATCTTTAATCCATTTAAGTTTCAACTGAATTGTAATTAGAAGTCAAAAAATGCTATTCATTTAAAAAAAGGCTATGTAAGGGATGGGTTCATTTGATGACAAAACCACAAAAGAAAGAAATAAAATTGTAAGGTTTCCCTTTTGAAATTTTGTAAGGTCTTTTTACCTCTCTTACCTTACATCATAACGGTATTAGAATTTTATTTTCTGTGACTTCCATTTGAGCATTCTTCATGAGTCTATTAAGTGAGCTGTAAATATTAAACCTATGACAAATTGTCTCTTTTGTATCTTTAGCTTTGAGCTTACTCAGTAACATTGATGCTCACATGTTCATTGCTAGTCATTCTTACAAGTACCACCCACAAGACCTATTTCATTCTAATAGCTTTATTACGCTTTCGAATTATGACCCCTTTGCCTTTTATTAAATCTCATACGAATTATTGAATTTTTCTTACAATAAACGTAATTGCATTGTGACTTTAAATATTAATATTGTGGTGAAGTGCAAAGTGACAATTGTGTGGTGAATTATAGTGAGTGTCACAAGAATCTGTCAAGCACAACTGTTTAGAGTAACTTCATTTCGGTTCATCTTAAATCACAACGCAAAAATTATTTTTAAGACTGTATGGCACGAATTAAAAACACAGCGGCGCCACTACATTTCAACCATGCCATTAATTATGAAATTTTCGTTTTTAAATTATTTTGCTTTCACTAATAATTGTGCTACTATTTTCAGATAATCTTGAACCAATGACTCAACCGAGGATATCACATTCGCTTATTTCAGGGATTTCAATTTTTAGGTTAGTATGTTTTAACCCAAATGATTTTTGTCACTGTTAAGCTTGTATTTTTGTTTCTATTACATGTATATTACCTGATGGCCAACACTCACATGAGGTTTTTGTGGTGCTGAACTCAAATTTGGAGGAACTATATTTAGTTTAACAAAATCTTCAATTTTTTCGTAAGTTTTTTCAACTTCCATATCCATTTAAAACTACTTTTTTAAGCAAAGCTTTTTTTGTTACTTTAAACTTAAAACTTTTTCATATTATTTGTGGGTTTCCAATTAATAGAAAGGGTGTGTAAATTTTAATTTCTAGATAGGGCCTAATATAAAACAAACAAACTGCTTTAACTCACAAGCTTCGTTTTTTTTATTTTGTACAGCAGACCCCAAACTCAATGCTCAACATTTTTGACCTCATACCGATGGGTATGGTGTCTGGGTATTTGTTATTGTAAGAAAAGAGTGGATATAAGAAGGGTACTCAATTGAACAAGAGTAGTGCTAAAGAAGCGAGTGAAAAAGTTCCAGCAGCAGGCAGTACTGTATACCAGTAAGCATAGGTAAGAATATTTTTTTTATCTTTTTATATCCTATCGATATTGATAAAAATCTCCTTCCCCTCAATTGACTCTGTTCGAAAAGGAAAAGGTGAAAGGGAAAATCGAATGGGCTGGAAGTTATTTTTTCTCTCCCCTTTTCTTTTCCATTATGGTGCAAAAGAAGTTTTTACAGTTTAATGCACCACATGGTGAAAATAAAAAGCCAACTCATTTAAAAATATTTTTAGACTGATTTTTTTGGAGACAACTATAGTTAAATATTTGTCTTTTTTTAAGTGTTGGTAGTGAGAGAGGAAAAAAGTGTTATTTCCTGTGTTGTGTTTTAATAGAAACCCATTGGTGAGATAAGGCGGTTTGTGGGGGTATTTCTTATTTCATGCGTAACCAACCCTATTTACCTTGTCTTCGAATTGCAGGATGTTTGAATTATGGTGAGTGTCAGCTGAGGGGAGTTGTAAGAAGTTGGAAAAAAAAGGTAAATGATGGCATGAGGTGGATGGGTATGTTGATAGGCTACTTAAGGCCATGACTAATTTTGAGGAGTGTGGGAAAAAAAATTTTTATGTCATGCTAGTGGTTTTGCTGATACTTTTTGAATGGTTATGGTGTGAAAAGGTTGGATTTTTGGTTTTAGTGGATTTTTGGTTTTAGTGGTGGGGTTGGATAATGTACATTTGGGATGTAAACAGTGGGTGATTACGAGGTTTTGGATGAATGTGTGTGTCACAAGTTGAACATGAAAAATACATATTCTTGTGGTGATGTGGGTAAATGTTTGAATTATGGTTTTGTTTATGTTTGTTTTATATTTTGGGTTGTGTTAAAAGGTGTGTGAGATAAAGATGTCTGGTATATTTCAGAGGCAGGGCCAGTTGTAGACACTTTGGCGCTTCATGCGGATCACTTATTTACCGCCCCCCCTCCCCCCTTCCGAAAAAAAATTTTGCAAGTAATTGGCTGCTTTTTTATTTTTACAAAATTTTGCAAAACTTTACAAATCATGCAAAAAAAAATTGTGTTTTTTGCAAAATTTTTCAAATTTTTTTTTTTTTGGGTTCATTTTGTCGCCCCCCCCTTACAGTGCCGCTTCATGCAATTGCATCTGTTGCGTATGGGTAAAACCGGCCCTGTTCAGAGGGTGTAGAGTAGAAATGGAATTTCTAATCGGTTTTGTCGTGTTAATATAATATAAAAAGCCGAAAACATGGTTTTCACCATAAAACAGAGTTGGTGTATAAGGTTAATTTTTTAATTTTACTTGAAATGAAAATTGATTTAAATTTTTAATTTCACTTTTTCCAACCAACAAATTTGGTATTCACCAACACTTGCTTTTTGATGAGAGCCCAAAAACAGCCAAAATTTTTAAACCAATCTAAATGAATTTACATACCAAATTTTGCCAATAATTGTGCTACCTTACTCAGTAATTTTTGTTTACGTTTTGTCGGTTCACCCCACTGGTTTAGGCCAAGCCTCACATCCCTTTAACGGCGCGTTATTAGACACTGTCGTTACTGGTGGGTAGTTGGAAGGAGGACAGCAAACTCCTTGACCGCTTAAGTTGGGTTAATGTTAAATTGTTAACATTAACATTAAACAATAAATTAAAGTTAACATTAAATTAAACCAATTAAAAAAATTGTCCATCATAATTTCAATTTGTTTGAAAGAAAAATAATTTGGTGCCGCCTTATACTCGGCGTGTGAATTAACGTAGAAAATTGACACGAAAAATGAAATTGTTTTGCTCGCATGAGTGAAGCCGACAGCTGTAATAAAAGGATTAACAAAACTTGTATTGGAAACTCGTCAATTATTAATAACGTCTGTGATGACATAATTTCACGCATTAAGAAGTCTTTTCTTCATTTTTGTCTATACACAGATTTTTTTAAAATTTTGTTTCGTCGGGTTTTCATTTTTTTTAAGTATCGGTTTTGTCACAAGGGGCGGCCGTGGCGCTGCTTCCGCAGTTTTTTTTGAGTAATTTTTAAAGAAAACAATTTTTAATTTAAGTAAATAGTGAGGGAAAGCTAGAATGTTGTTTTTAAAAAAACCGGAAGTGAGAAATATTTATTTCTCACTTTTATACATTCGTTACTTCTATAACATGGCGAAAAGTTTGGGGTTTAAGTTAGGGCTGCTATACAGGGTGTTTACTTTAAAGTGACCACCCTATATAACATCAAAACTATAGATTTGAAGATAATTCGGTTCACATATGTCTATAGGAATGCTTATGGGGGCAATACAAAAAGTGGATCAAACTTGACCTTTGACCGTTTTTTTGGGTCAATGTGAACAGAATTATCCTCATGTCTATAGTTTTGAAGTTAAATAGGGTGGTCACTTTAAAGTAAACACCCTGAATATACAATGGTTTAATGACACACCATCTTGTTTGGAACTAGCATTAAATACGACTCTAGTTTTTGTTGTAGAGCGTTCAGCTTTAAACACACCTCTATGTGGAAGATAAAATCTAGGTGTTAACTCATTCAGATTTTCATTTGTGACAACTTCTGCATGTTCATCCTTCATGTATTGCATGACAGCTTCATGATAGAAGAGTAATATTTCTGGTTCTTTGTGATAGGATTTCAATGTATTAACCACTTGTGCCAAGGCTGCACGTCGATTATCTGTGAGATGTTTTATCTTGTCATTTTTCGGCAATTCAACAACATAACGTCCACTTTCGAGCATGAATTGTAATTTTATTGGAAAAATCTTTCACAAATGCTGAATCATCATAGATGTTGTATACTATGCCCAGTCCTTCAAGTTCCCAAAGCTGTTCTAATTTTGCTTCACATACAGTAATTGAATTGTTAGTCTCCTGTTCAGTTTTGCCAGTAATCTTTCCTGAAATTATCCATCCAAAGATTGAATTCTGAATACCTGATGTTTCACTTAACCAAACTTCGCCTGGACGGCGTATTGGCCAATAATTATCCATTCCAACCAATAGTTGAACTTCTGACTCATAAGATGGCAATTTTTCTGACGCTTCAAATTCATTCTTGTGGATGAAATCGATTGTAGACGCGTCTGTTACACCTCTAGAATCGGGTATATAATCAGAAGCCGAAACTTCAATCACTGGTTTTTTATTGCTGTTTTCATTTCGAATGGGTAACCAATAAACATGAAAGATTTTATCTCGTCCTTTTTTCTGGCCAAAAACGTGCAAATTAGTTTGAATTGTTCTGATTTTCTTCAATCCCATATGGGCAACTACTGAATTCAAAATGAAGGATCTGTGGCTAGCAGTATCTAAGACTCCTCTTATCGACATCTGCTTCTTGTCCACTTGAACAATTGCGGCAAAAGTCAGAAAAACCACTCGACCTAAACCATCAGGACATTTATTGCCTGCAACTACAACATTAACCTTTTCTTCGGTCTCTTCTAGTTGTTGTTCATCTTCCTCAAAGGGTTCCACGTCTAAATCCTCTTCTTCATCTTCAATTAGATTGATTTTTGTCTCTTCAGAACTTGACTTTGGATCAATATGAATTGACGTGTGATGACATGTTTTACATATTCTACAACTTGATGAACTTTTAAATTTATTTGACATGTGTCTTGCACTAAGACAATTAAAGCACAATTCCTTTTCTGCTATAATTTCTTTATGTTTGATAGGATTGGTTACTTCATCACACTTGGTAGAAAAGTGATCTTTAGAAGAACAAAAAGTACATCCCCATCGATTAATAATTACTGACATGACATTTGAATCAGAATATTTCTTCAAATTATAATTTGATTTGGTTGAAGTTTTAACGTTTGTCATGGGTTCATACTTTTTACCAGCTTGTTCTTCTTCCACAGCGGCAATATTTTTTGTAAGCCACGTCAAAAACCCATTTGTAGTTTTTGCTGTTACCGGCGCAAATCTGAAGAAAAGTCTGGTCATTTCTGTAGGAAACTTCATTTTAATTCTAGGAAGGGTTGTATTGCCTTTAGAATCAACATCCGCACCCGCTTGTTCAAGAGTGGCCACCAATGCACGCACTTTGGCCAACTGTGATCTCACAGGTGCTAATAGAAACACATTCTTTGTGGCTGGTAAATCATCAATTTGCTGATGGGCGGCGTTAATTATCAAATCTTGGCCTCCATAAGATTCTCCTAAGAGAGTTCTTGCTGTTATGTACGATTCTGCTGTTATTGGCAACTCTTTGATCATCATCCGAGCATCACCCTGAACACATGCAAGAAGATACTGAAACTTTTCAACAGCTGTTATCGATGTGTTATTATGAATGGCAGAATCAAATCGTTAGATAAATGATGCATATCTCAAAATATTGCTGTCGAATTTGGGCAAATCCATTTTCGGCAAACGCACCGTCGAATTAGATGCATTCATAGTCGTATTACTGCGGAGTGTTACAGATGCATTCAGATTTATATGCGTTGCTTTAGCTTTGACCTTTTCTATTTTAAACTTAGCATCCTGTATTTTTGTTGATTGGGCAATTGTTTGAGCTGATGTAAATTGTGTTTTATTCTTTTCATAAGTTTCTTTGCTGTCCAAATAGATTACATTGCAGGAACTATGCAAAATCCATAAGTTATCTAATTCAGTTGGTGTATCTAATGTAGCGTTGAGTTTTTCCAATTGTTGGCGCAACAAAGTATAAGCTTCATCAACTGGTGTCGACATTTCTAATTCTTTAAGTTGAAGGAGTTGAAAAGGTGTTGAAAGATGTCTTTCTCTTACAACTGTTGATTTCTCAGTTGAATTTCTCACCGTAACAAATCTTGTCGGGTCACTATTAGCTCTTTCTCGTTGTTGAAACTGTCTTTTATGAAAATCCTCTTTTTGTTTTTCAATCTTTTCAACCTCTTCTGTTATGTTAACTGTTGCAGTTGATGATTCATCAGTCGCTTCCTTTTCAACCAAATCTTCGTTTCCCCCTGTAGTTGACTAAAATGAATCCTCGGCTTGAGACAAAGGCTGAGTCAATGACAATTCCAATTCATACAGTGTATTATCGGTGTAGTCAGGATCATAAATTTTCGCATTTCCTGCCAGTTTCGACAAATTCAGTGATTGTTCAATCTGTACCCCAATAAAGGATCCGTTGAACCCCAAAAGCCGACACCAAACAGTCGCAAGCTGCTCGCAAAACAGGTGGACCTCCAAAAACGCAACAGAAACCAGTACTAGGGCAAAAACCAGTCCAACAAACTTCATACAAAATTTTAAACTTCTTGCTTAAAATTGCTCCCTCTGCAGAAATCTTCTTGACAATGTATTTCCTGGCGAGTAGTTGACACAAAGCACCAACGAAAATTCTAAACACCAATATAATAAGGCTAGAAAACAAAAGAAGAAACACTAAATTGGCGGGCCACTAATTTAACATTGAAATAATTCCCCTGGTTTAAAGTCCTACAAAACAAATCAACACACTTTAAGACTCAAGAGAGAGCCCCTGTATCTGGCTAGGACGGCTGGAAAGACCTGGGGTGGCATGCATAAAAATCGTCCTAAGTTTTTTCTTAAGTTTAGACTTAGGTTAAAATTTAGGATGCACTTAAGTCATATTTTAGCAAGTGAAATTTTGTATTCATAACCGATTCTTAGCACAGTTTTAAGTCAAAAACTAATCCAAAGCTTAAGTTTTCACCTAAATAAATATCAACCAATCAAAATCAAGAATTGTCAATACTGCTAATGTAATCAACAATCAAAAATGAAAGCAGATGATGCATTTGAACATGAGCCATATGTAACATTATTTGTAATTTCTCATTTATGGGTTTATAACATTATTTATGTTACTGGTTGTAACGTTACTTACGTTACTGAATGATGTTACAACCAATAACGTAAATAAAGTTAATTCTTATCATAAAAAACGATACATCCAGAAAATAACGTGTTTCTAACATAAATAACGTAACGTGTTTCAGCACAAATAACGAATCAGCCTGTAACGTAAATAACATTATAGTTCCTAACATAAAAAACGTTGTAGTTCCCAACGTAAATAAACGCTACAAGCAATTACGTAAGTAACGATACAACTAGCAATGTAAATTGTTACATTACTAATTGTAACGTTATTTATGTTAGCAACTGTAACGTTATTTACTTAGGAACTGTAACGTTATTTACATTACTGCTTGTAACATTATTCACGTTAAAATGTCTACTGGTTGTAACGTTAGTCACGTTGTAACGTTATTCATGCAATATAACGTTATTTTCAATAAATTCGTTCTGCTGTATTTGTGGTTTTGCAGTTAGGCAAATTCTAAGACACCTCTGGCTTAGGATTTGGCATAACTTTAAGAAGAATATCTTTTAGGATTTTTTTATGCATGCCAATTTTGAACTTGAATTTTTGCAGAAAAAAATGACTTAGGAACGTTTATGCATGCCACCCCTGGGGGATGCATTCATAAAGCTTCCTAAGATTTCACTTAAGTTTCAAATTTAAGTTAAACTTAAGTAAAAGTTATGGTTGTCCTAAGTAATACTTAAGCTGATTCATTTGTGTAGTCATAATGTAAATTTTTTAAACTTATGAAAAACTTAAGACTTAAGAACTCTGTATGAATACACAAATTTTGTCGTAAGTTAATATTAGGTAAAACTTAGTCTTAAGTTGCTTTATGAATGCAGCCTCTGATCTTTAACCCATTTAAGTTTCAACTGAATTATAATTAGAAGT
Source organism: Pachymerium ferrugineum (assembly GCA_034686365.1). Lineage (NCBI taxonomy): Eukaryota > Metazoa > Arthropoda > Chilopoda > Geophilomorpha > Geophilidae > Pachymerium > Pachymerium ferrugineum. The sequence goes on along the minus strand of JAQGAS010001135.1, from coordinate 2,631 downwards.
CAAAAAATGCAATGCATTTTAAAAAAGGCTATGTAAGGGATGGGATCATTTGATGACTAAACCACAAAAAAATGGAAATAAAGTTGTAAGGTTTTTCCTTTTGAAATTTTGTAAGGTCTTTTTACCTCTCTTACCTTACATCATAACGGTTTTAGAAATTTATTTTCTGTGACTTTCATTTGAGCATTCGTCATGAGTCTATTAAGTGAGCTGTAAATATTGTTGTGTTCGCAATGCACGGTGGTTTAAGAGTGTTTTATGAAATAATAATGTTATATTTACAGTCATACACGTGCAATGAGTCAAGAAAGCAATCAACGTCTTGGTACGGACAATTATATGTTAGTTTATATCTTAACTCCTATTTGACAAACCTCTCTTTACAGTTGTCACCATACCGACATCTCAACAACATCTAAAAATCCAGCAATTGGAACGGGAGCTGGCCCGGGCTAAAAACTGCCAGCTAAATCTGGAGAAAGAAAACAAGGAGTTAAGAGAAAAGTTGGAGGCCACACACCAACGCCAAAAACTGGTGTGGCCTCCAAAATGTGCAAAACCCACATTGGCAGTGGCACCATTAACAAGAGAGTCACCACCCCCTCCCAGAACTCGATCTTTAGGGAGGGGGCAACGTTTGCGCTTATGGGCACAAAGGTCAGTTGACCAATGAAGAACAGATCTTCAACAACTTTACAATTTAGAAGAGAATATTCACCTTTGGTAAATCCAGCGACGGTAGGGGCCATATCCGGAATGTCTTCTGTTGTCGGCTGTGTTGTTAATATCTGTGAATAATGAAATGGTGATTATTAGTTATAAAAATAATACCTACAATTTTGAATTTATTCATCTTGAAATAAATATACCGAAAGGTTAACATCTAGTTTACCGTGTCTGGAAATTTTTATTTTTTGAGACAAAGGAGGTTTATTACCGAGAGTTGGAATTTATTCTAAGTCTGATAATTCCTTCTCTATGCTTTTGCCTTGAGTTTTGAATTACCGTTACCGCAGTGAAAACGCCCGAGGGTTTTACTTACCGTACCGTGTGGGTTTTTGGATGAATTACGAATTTTTCCATCGGGGTGAAAATTCGGCGATTCCACCTTGAACCAGCCCTAATCAGACGGATTTGGGAAGAAGAGTTAGAGCAGTTTGCAACGTGAAGACAACGATTTGTAATTGCATTAATTGTGAGTATCGAGAATTTATTTATGTGAGAATGAGAAATTGTTTAAAGTAAATTAAAGAAATTGTTTAAAATTTGGATTAGAACTTTGTATAAAAATTACCGTAAAAGATAGATTGTGTAATTTGAGAAAATGGTATTTTAGTGACCATACCGAATTTATAGAATTAAGTGTTTGCAATGGTCAAGCAGCTTAGCTTCCGAGTTAAAATAGAGATTTAGTTGAATATTCTCTTGTTTTATTCCATTTGAAACTTGTGTTTAAAAATTCCCAGTTTAAGGAATTTTCCTTCTCATTTTGAGAGAGAGTTAACCTTGAATATTAATGAGTAGTTTTGGTTACTAGGTAACCATGTGCCGAAATTTTTAGGCAATTTTACCGGAAGTTTAAGTTGACTGTGGCTTGTATTACTTTTGAGTTGTTTGGTTGTGTGTAAGTTTAATTGAAATCACAGACACCTGCACAAGATAAATAGTCAGAGTTTGTGAATAGATAAGTTTCAGTCTTAATTGAATTGAGCGTTACCGTATTATTGTGCTAGTGTTTGTTGAATTGGTTTTAACAATTTATAAAGAATATAATGCTTTTGATTGGTTGAGTTAGAATTTGTAAAGCTGATTAGTGTTTGTGTAAAGTTTGTTTTATCACAGATTGTGTGATACTTAATTTTCGTGTATTTGGGTATTGATTATTATTGAATTAATTCTGTTGTGTCATGATTTGGCAGGCAATCAATTTTCCGGGTATTGAATTAACCTAGAGAAGTTGCTGATTAGATTTAATACCGCATAGTTGAATTGAGAGATAGTTTTGACTATAAATTATTTCTCTTTGCATTTTGGAGAACAGATAAATGTTGGCAATTGTTTAAGTTATTTGCCTTGAATATTAATGAGGTAAAACAAGGTGCTTTTACCGGAAGTTACCATAGTATACCGGAAGTTTAGATTGCTTGGTTGAGTTGATGATTGATTGTTGAAATTAGTCATTTTATATTGTGCGGTTTTGGTCTTGATTGTGCCATAAGGGTGCACTTGTTGCTTTTTTTGGAATTTTATTCCAGTAGGACCAATACGGTAGTGTTCCTAGCGAACACACGCACCTTTAGACATCTTGTGTACATTGACAGAACAATTCCGGTGGGTATGAATTTTGATTTCCCCTATACCGACGAAGTCCCAATTTTGAGAAACTGACGCCTCGCCTAAGGGAGCGCAGGACGCTGAGTCCACCCCTAAGCGCCAGTTTCGAAGTTGGTTTCGAAGAAGTTTCGAAGAAGGTGCCTCACGTGTATTTATGATGTCACTATTCTGCAGGGGGTAACTGAACTAATTTTCCACCCCCATCTGCTCTCTTAAAATGAAAATTAACAAAATTAAAATTAAAATTAACAAAATTAAAATTAAAATTAACAAAATTAAAATTAAAATTAACAAAAT
>JAQGAS010001134.1:0-25085 GCA_034686365.1 Pachymerium ferrugineum | reverse complement strand
TATTAGGTCCTAGGTAAAACACCTCTAATTTTCTAACGTACTATACTTCCAAAGTACTATATCTGCTGGTTCTCCTGGGAGAATTAGTTTCGGACTTACAACTGGTCACTCGTTGACTAAAAAAAAATTATTTCTATTTTTTGATTTCTAAAGCCGTTTGCTTTCTCTTTGGATTCTTTCAAGAGTGATTTTTTTCGGCGTTAAGCCTTATTCTTCTTCTTCTTCAAGAGTGATTTATGGTTTCTTTTTAAATGTACGTGAAATTTATGTGCATTGCAAATTTTTATCATTCTGGTGGTAGGTTGGTGGTTAAGGTCTTAGATTGGGACATGGTGTTCAAATTCCGTTTTTCCCCGTTCGCACATTTATTCGAGTCATGAAATTTAAACAGTTTGCATTCTACTTTTTTACGAAAACTACTTTGTGCGGTTTGAAATTAACTTCACGAAGCGGATAGCAGATAGGAATTTAGTAGAAGTACGGGCGTTTGACAATTAAAATTTTTAATTCGTGCTGCAGACTTGTTAATTTTTTTTACCAAATTGACCATTCTGGATGCGGCGAGTGATTCGTTTTATGATAAGTACACAATGGGTTGGTGCTTAGGGCTCGTATTGGGACTCGATTCGTATCGGGTTCAGTTCACTTATTGCTAGGAAGTCGAAGTTTTTTTAAATAATCGTATCAATAATCAAGTAAAATATCGGTCTGGTAACTCCGCTGTAATCGATTCGATTAAGCTGACAAATTCATTATACCGAAAGAATTTATTTGTTAATATTTCATTTTTCTATTTAAATCAGGAAGTATATAGAATTTAGTAGTAGTACGGCCGTTTGATAGTCGAGATTATTTATTCGTGCTGGAAGTTTTAATAACTTTTCATTATCACATTGACGATTCCGGTTATGCGCAAAACAAAACAATGTAATACTAATCCTAGCACGCGCATATCAACCAGAACACAAACCGCCCACGAAAATGGCAGGAAAAATTTCACAGAGCTAATTTTAAAACCCAAAAAAATAAAATAAAAAAATAATTACTCTACATTCATGGCAACTACTAAAGTTCGATCACGTAGTCTCCCTGCTCTCAATCACATGGTTACAAATGCACAGTTCTCAACAAATGACTCGTAAGTTATTTTTAAATTTAATGGAACAGTCGGACATTACATTATTACTAGAATTCTTAACCATGACAAAATAGGCCTTAATGAAATTGCTAGAATTTATATTGAAATTGTAGACAACTGAGTATAGTTTTAGTTTAGGTACGTTTCTTAATTGAATTTAGACTATTCTAGGCAACTCTCTTGAGTTTTTAAAATTAAATATTTGATTGTCCTCAATAGATTAATTTTTTGTTATTCATTTGCATTTACAGCAATCCTTTCATGGATTGCCCACCTGAAGAGCCGACAACACCATGGTTAGACGAAGAACTGGAGAACGTATTCTTAAATAACCCGTCTGAAGATTCCATTGCAGCACACTCACTTCCAGATAAAGAGATTTTAACTAATTTAAGCTGGAATGAGAACACGGGAGGAAGACGTGTGAGCAGCCTGTCGGACATCTACCAATATTACCAATACTACGAACTCATTCGCAGACATTCGGACCATCTTCCTTGTGGTTATCCAAATCACTTGTTGCTCACAAGTGCACCCACGTTGGATGATGTGCCTCCTGAGTGTCCTGCCGAAGCCATGTTCATACCTTACCAATCATCAATTGAGGACTATTACATAGATGACGACAGCTTTTTCGAAGATATGGACTCTTTTTCGTTATCTACGGATATATGGGATGAAACTGATGCTCTTATACCCGAGAGAGATCCTTTAGCAATTGATGATCTTCCCGAGGAGGAGAGAGATGATTCGATGCGAAATGGGGTTTTGAATTACAATTGCAATAATTTGAAAATGTATTTCAGATTGTAATTTATCAATGCATAACACAAATTGGGAAGAGGTTTTTTTAGAGAAAGTATCAGTTTGAAATATTATGGTGGTTTTAAATTTACGAAATAATGGGAGTAGAAAGTTGTGGTGCGATTTATTTTCTTTTAAGGATTTTAAAAATTTAAAAAAGTAAAAGGCACAAAAAAATCGCAAATAAGGCAAAGAATAAAATGTCTTTAAACAAAAAAGGATCATTGTTTTTAACCTGGAAAAATATTTATTTATTTATTTAAATTCCGACATGTAAGATACACAGGTTAAATATCGACAACTCAGGAGAGTCGTCAAGAATAAAGAAACGAAACGAAGCAGCTCGCAACTACTGTTCCTCACTGTCCATGTTCATGAAATATTTCTTAACAGTATCAGTGAAGTGTTTGCAATGGTAACGGCATTTGACAACATTCGTAGATTTTAGATCTAACGGACCATGGCATCTGGTCTCATATCAGCATAGCTCTACCAGGAAATAGGGACGTGGTCAAGGTCGATGAGACTTCACATTTCGCAAATCTAAATCTTTGGGTTTTCCTTGTTTGTACGGTGCTTCTGAAATTTTGTCTAATATGTTTTAGTGGATGTCTGTCGTTACGGAGTGCGTCAGCCAACGATGTCGTTCTTGTGAATTAGGTTTTTGAATTGTTCTATGTTCTACTTTCGACAGCCAGCAGTTATGCTGTCCATATATTTGAGCCGGCAGATTATCCGTATTAGTCTGTTATAGGCTACAGCAACTTTTTGGCGTTTGTATGCGGAACAGCCAGCCCACACAACAGAGGAATATGAGATCATGGTCACTACCTTCGCATTGAAAACCTGAATCAGCTCCAACACTCTGCGTAGTTTTCTAAACAAGTATCCCAGACAGTGACTATTGCTTCGATATGATGATGAAACTTCATGTCTGAATCAAGAATTACTCCAAGGACTTTCATTTTTGATGTAGAGTCATCGTTTTGGTCATTTGCCATGCGACCCAGATTGTTTCCGATAATGAGACGCTGGGTTTTAGCGGCATTTAGGCGCATATCTTTGTTAGATGCCATTCACTCATCTTCTGTACGTCCTCTTCCGAATTCGCTATCATCTGTTGGAGATGGTCGGGCGGTCCCGATTCAATTAAAAGGTTGTCGTCTACGAAACCGTATATTTTTGCATTACAATCCTGTAGTAGTACTGGCAAGGCAGTGATGACATAGAGTAGAGGACCACACGTGGAGCCCTGAATAACACCTCTCTCTTGATTGTACAGTTTGTTTCGGCCGGTTATTTTGAACCGCCTATCTTCCAAGTAAGATTCCCATAGTCTAAGAGCGTCACCAGACACTCCTAGGGACCGCATTGATTCGATTATATTGGTATAGGTTGGAGTGTCGTATGCCTTTTCAACGTCTGTTTTCGTTAGTACTGTTATATTGCCTTTATTGAGTCCATTTTTAATTTGCTGAATCAATTCAACAAGAAGCATAGTGGCAGACATCCCAGTTCTCCCGCCGTACTGTTTGCCGGGTAAGGTACTATCGATGGGTTGTTTGATCTGACATAGCACACATTTGTCAATGATCTTGCTAAGGGGAGACAAAATTCCGACGGGACGATAGTTCTTAATGTCCTTAGTGCACCCTTTCTTGAAGATAGGCATAATTCTTGCAACTTTTAATGCGTAGGGATATTTTGATTCTTGAATGATCGAGTTGATAAGGTGAGTCAGACGATTGATTGAGCTAACATCACAGTGTTTTTCCAAGTAATTAGCGGGATGTCTTAGTTATCAACAACTGATTTCTTGGTTATTTTCCGGATTATTTTGTCGACTTGTGCCGGGGTTACATTGTCAAATCTGGTAAATAGTTCGTTTCTGTCGCACTTTTGTTGTTGTAATTGCGTTCACGGATGTCGCCAGTTGAAGTGGATTTCTGTAGAATTCTGCATAATCGTCATATTTGTTTTATGACAGTGTTGGAGTCTGTTTTTGTGTTTCGTTGGTTAGTACACTCCATAAGTTACTGTTTTTACCCTTCATAGCTTGTTGGCGTTTTCTCATTCGTACGTTCAGTTTATATAAAACAATGAGACAAAAAAAATTTAAAACATTGTAAAAACCGAATTGGAATTGAATCATAAATTTGGTTGATTGAAATGTCCGATGGTAAATTTCAAAGACTTTTAGTGAAAAATATTTATTGGCATTGAAAAACACAACTATGACAATTTATATATATGACTCTTGACCAGAGTAAAGTTTTAAAAAAGTACAGATATCCCCTTTCACTTTTTGGGTAAAATAGTTTAAAACTCTTTCGTGGACATTTTGCATTGCCCTCCTAAACACCTTTTTGTACAGCTCACTAATATTACCTTCAACTTTTTTTCAATGACTTTTAATGGATTGAGCATTAAAATTGAAAATGTAACTTTTAATAAAAAAATCACAACTTTTTCGCATCAAATATTTGAGACCTTTTAACTTTTGTAAATCAACCTCAAATATTCGAACCAAACACACATGTCGAAACCTTTAAATAAAAAACACTGGATATAAATAAATAAAAATTGTACTTTATTAAATTTTTACACTTGAAATTTGCATTGGTTTTCTAAATAAATAATTTTGGCTGTAAGAATTATTTCCACGGTTTTGATTTGACGGATGCAGTTGTCGGTTGACTTCTCGAACCTCTCGGTGAAATCATACTGGATTTTCCCGACGTCATAACTGAAGAAGCAGCCGAATTACATCCGACTGTTGGACCAAAACTAATGAGATATTTCTCCAAATTTTTCAAATTTAAAATTAAATTAAAGAAAATAATTACAACTAAATATTTAACCGAAATATAACTGAAAAGGATATCATCGTTTGTAAACTCATTTCGTTTCTCCTCTTTAATCACAGACGATTTCGACTTAATTGCAATCCACGGAGGACAACCCGACATTAACCCTTTCGGAAATTTCTCAAAAGCCAATTTTAATCCACCTGATAACATATAGATATTGTCGTAACCTCGTTGAACCAAAGTTGTTGCAACTCGAGGAGCTCGTGTTTCGTCTTCATCGTACATGACAATTATTTTCTTATCTTTATTTTTCTAATGAATGAAAATTCAGTAAGAAAATAATTTTAAACAGAATATTAAATTCGTACAAATGCTAAAAGACTTTTCGACTCAAAATCCATAGTTCGGGCTAACATACTCGTTGGGTAATTTTCAGCTGAAAATTGGAAATAACACTATTTAAGAAAAAGTCAAATCAAAAAATATAAATTCAACCTGTAATTATATGGCACTGAGAATATTCTTCAGGTTCACGAACATCAAGTAACAAATAAGGGTCATCTTGATCCGCTCTATAAATTCCTAAATCTGGTGACGAGTTTGGCTGATCTCCAATAATATCCATTTCTCCCACCCCTCCAATCAACGATTGAAATCTCGACATAGGTGTTTGGGGTCGCTTCGTTTCTATTTTTGTTTCAACGGATTCTCGAATTAATGTTGCAGAACCTTTAAAAAAGTCAAAGAAAAAAAAAACATTAAAACCCTTAAAATTTTTAAACTCTTTATTTCATTACTTGGAACGTCTTCATTAACTGGCGTGTTCATTTTCGCAACTTCAACCATCTGAAAATAGAGTTTATGAATCGATTTTGAGGGATTTAAAAAAAGAAATTAAATTTTTTACTCACTAAATTAACCAACATAGGCAATTTGATTCTTTTGAATAACTCGTCCTTGCGGTATTTGAAATCTGCATACAATAAATTCTCGCGAATTAATGACGAAACCCATTCACATTAAGTGTACAAAAGAGAAAATCGATTTTGGAAAATGGCCAAAATAAAATAAAAAAAGAAACAAAAAGATTCTACAAGTTGATTGATTTGCATTGAACTTACTTCGGCGTAATTCTTCCATCATGTCGAGATGTCTCCGTAAACTAGAACCTAATAAATTATGATTATTTATTGAGAATATTTAAATTTTTCGAATATTTTGATCGTCCTTACCGGTGTCAACAACCGGCTTCACGTTTTTGTATCGGGGATTATTCGGCATTTTTTTGTTCAAAACCTGAAAGTACAACGCAATTATGTTTTTTGACATGTTTTACTAAGTTTTGTACTTAAAGCTCACGTAATCGGATGGTTTTCTAACGTGGGACATTTCAAAAGATGCGACCCGTTTTCGGTTGGTTTGTTTGTTTTGTTCTGCCCTGGCGAGGAATGAAAGAAATAATGCCGGGTACACGGCGCCAGCTGACGGCAAAATTTCTTTTTACACGGCCTTCAGTATAGGTGGCCGTGATCTCTTCCTATTGATAGCTTTTCATTATCGGCTGCCATTTGCCAACAGGCACATTTTGGTTTTGGCCGAAGAAACAAAAAGCCGTAAGTAAACAAATAAATAATATTTGCGAGCCCTTACACGTGGGTTAAATACAAAGGATACTAAATATCCTTTCGTGAATATTTTTAAATACAGAAACCATCAAGAACTCAACGCATTGTCATAATACAGTTTAATCGGTGCTCTCTTTTCAGGTTTAATAATAACCCTAAATTAAATTTTCCTTGGAAGCTGATAATTATCAGGACCCTCGGATTTGACAATAAGCCTTTCAATGCTTCATTTGAAATAATTTTGACGCAATAATCTCAGAACTATTTCGCGGCTCTATTTTCTAACACTGTTCCTCGAATATCTATATTTTAAAAATTAATTTCTATTCACAGGTTAATATAAATAATGAATTACAAAGATGGTGCTCGACACCCCGAACCACCTAGGGAGGTATTACCTCGCCCAGATTTAGTCAACTGTCCCCATTGTAGGGGCACAGGTGTAGTACTTCGAAGCAAACTCTCAGCTGGACAGTTAAAAAAAATAGAAGAACCAGGTTCCCTTAACAAAAACTATCCAGTACACAATCCTCCCTTCGCACAGTCAAAACCTTATGAATCTACAGGTAGAGAATTAGTTCTCTACCAAAGAACTGATCGAATTCCTGGGCCTTCTGGAAGAGACCCGCTCTATTCGAATAGAAATGCTGCGTGTTCCCAGAGAGTTGTACCTCCAGAAAAAGATCCAGATTACTTGCGAAGTGGCGCTGGATCTTTAAGAAGACCCATGGACATGTCTCCAAGACAGAAATCTTATTGGTGGGGTGACGCTGAACAAGACAATGACAAATGGGCAGAGAATAGGGAACGTTGGGTCAAAGGTGGAGAAGAAACCTGGGGAGGTGGTGGTAATGCGTACAGCGATAACGATAATTCAATGTCCTATGGAGATGGGATGTTGAAAAAAAAGAGGAAACGAAAACGACGAAAGAATGATTGGGTTGACGGTCCTAATGCTTTCAGAAGTGGAGACTGGAACCCGGCATCTGAACCTAATGAGTCATTCATACCACCACCATCTACTCGGGATCTTCCAAGAGGTAGTTTAATGGATCCGATGAGAGCCCCGGTCCCTTTGTCATCGTCCAGTCGTTCACGTCAACTGCCACCACGCAAAAGGGCCCGTGGTCCAAATCCAAGTTACAACGAACTGCCCAACAGAGAGGATTTGTCTGAAATAGACATTTTTTCTCTTGGCGTTTTATACGGCAATTATATGACGTAAAATTGGGTTTGATCCAACTGCTTGTAGCACACGTTTGTTGTTATTTTTGAATGATTCCTCGGTTAATATTCTCATGACTTTCAATGTACAAATCGGTCTTTAGTGTATCTCCAGTGTTCACGTATGAGAGTTATATTCAAACTTGTAAAAGTTTTCGTATTACTACTATTATGTTTGTTCTATTGTATTGTTATTTTCACATATATATCCCAATTGCCCTTTTCTAAAAGCGATCTTGATGTCTTATGGATTGTAGAATAGTATAGGATATCCATAAGTTTTTTTATGGTTTGATAAAAACCAAGGTTACCATTGCAGGTGTGTTATGGTAATCTATTACATTTTCTGTAACTATGATATTGTGATTTTCTTTTTTTTTTTGTTTTTTTTGAAATAGCAATTAGGCTATTCAACACTGCTTGTCAACTTGTAAAGATTAAATGATTTAATACACACTTAATCGTGTAGTGCATACAAGACTTTCCTTTACCGTTCTGTTCGGCATCAGAATTTATCATTGCAAAATTTTGTGAATGATGTGGTCATCATTAATTTCTAATCCTTTGTGACCTAAACAGGATTTAATGGATCTGTTTGAGTATTACTATTGAACTGAATGATGTTACATGGCAGATCCCATGTGGTCAATGAAAAGGATTAGACAGCAATTTTTATCAATTTTCTAAAACTATTCCACTACTTGTTACGAATGTCTGTATAAAGTAGTTGTTTGGATGCTTTTCTGCTTAATTAGAGCAGCTTCGGAAGATGACAACACCTTTTTACATATGAGTTTTGAACTTGTAACAGGCTCAAGTCTGATGCTGTTACCATTTATTTCTCAAAACTCAATTTGATTTTTTTTAACCTACATAATTGTAGGTGGTTGGAAGAAACATAAAGCTCAAAAGGCTGCAAAATTTTACTCAGCTTCATAAAATCTGGTCAACAGTAATTGACTTTCAATTAACGAGACTAGGTTTCTGTAAGGACGTCTCACGCATTTCTATTCTGAACTGTCTCTTCAATATTCTTCTGATGAAAAATTTTTGGTGAATGCCATTTTTTTAAAAATGACAGTTGATTCTCGATCAGAGTTTATATGTTCATAATTTTAGTTTATCGAAACCACATTCTGTAAACAACTGGTTGTTCGTCTTGTCCAGAAACAAAATAGGCATAATCTTAATTATTGTAATCAAGATGCAAACCATGACTGGTTTGCTATCATTGTCCTTGGGCAACCGAGCATTCTGAACATACCACTAAGTAATCAATAAGTGTTGAAGTTAAAAAATATAATCCAACACAGTTGAGTTGTACACGTGAAAGAAGATATCTTAAAATATCTAAAATTTAATTTTGTTGCAATCATTTGGAAATTCGACCTTAGTTGGTTCTTTCAATAATACCCATGGTTCTCCTATCTCCTTAACATTTGCGATGTTAGAATGCTGTTAAATCACAACTGTCTTTAGTTTATGTAGGTTTGTTACTCCATGATTTGTCTTTTACAGTCTGCAGCCTACTAAAGATGTCACAAGTGATTCCATTATATAAACTCGACCTTTTTTGATCAAAATGGTTTATGTATTTGATCAGTTATTGATTAAGGAACTTATCAAGCAAGAAATTATTTTGATGTATCTTGACCTAAGATGGTTTCTGCATCGATAATTGTTTTCTTGTAAAGTCGTAGTAACTTCAAAATCATGTGTAATGATTTACACATTTGAATTGATTTCACTGTAGAAAAGTGTATAATAAGATATCTCAAATACATGTCTATTTGTTTGCTATGTAAGCCTTATTTTTCTTCTTCTTCTTCTTGCTATGTAATAAAGTTACTAGTGGCACATACTGTGTTGCTTTACACTTTCTATAGAAAGAATTTTGATGACTTTTTATACATTTTTATACATGCAACTTTTGGCATGAATCGTGTTGCAAATCCATCAGCAGAAATTATGTTCGTATTTGTTTCTTTATTTGTGGGGAGCTGAATACACTTTATACAGCAGTTACGTCTCTGTTTTTCACGTATTAGCAAGAGTATATAGAAATAACATTATTTCTATATACTCTTGGTATTAGTATTTTGAAGAAGACGGCAGGGGAGACCAAAGAACCGATAAAAATAAAATATTGTTTCTTTTGAACTCCTGACAGCACTTCTGCACTGCAGCTCATTTTAGTCCGAGTTTGTTTGTGTAACATGCAGCTACAACCGTATGAAATTAGATTTTTTTTTTTTACATTTCTTTGCTGCGATGTTTTGTTGAACGGTTTTACACTTGTTAAGAAGATTTTTAATTAGTATCGATCATTTTTAATCCCAAGATCGAATTATTTACGGTGTTTTGTAATGTGACACCGTGGTATCTACAATTTAAGTATATTGTCGGGTATATCAAGAAAGTCGAAAAAATTAAGTCAACTATTAGTTTTGAAATTTAATTTCTATTTTATAATTATCTATTAGAAATATTGTTTATACAAATTACAAATAAGCATCGTGTCAATATATTATTCTGATACAAAACGAACTACACATTGATGAAAATATGTTCAAATATTTACAAAAAATTTTAAGATTCAAACGATGACAACAAAGAAAAAAAATGAAGTAAATTTGTAAGACAAATATTTCAGGTACTAAATAAATCAAAAATTTAACAACTGCTCGTTGATTGTTAAGTAGAGAATGGAGGGGCAGTAAAATAATTAAGTAGAAAAATTATTCAAAAATACTGATAAGAAAAAGCTGCCTGAATGAGTGAATCTTTTTTTTTTAAAAAAATAAGTATATAAAAAACTCATACAAAACAATCTTTGAAAATAAATTAAAAACGACAAAAACACACTTATACACAATTAGAAAATTTGTCATGTACAATTTAAAGTTTACAAATTAAATAGTATTTAACAGATATGTTTTCTTTACACAGATTAGCCTTTTCTTTTCTTGTGTTTGTAGTTATTAGCACCTATTTTTGCAAAAAAAAATTTTTATCACACATTTTTATTCAAAATTCAAAATATTTGTATGACAAACCAGGGTAAGGTGTGTGAACCTCCACTTTGACTTTAGTCGTTGCTGTCACTTTGGTCGTCACTGCTGTTGGGTAATTGGGTGGAAGATTACTTGTAGAACTACTACTATTTGTACTCGAAGTGTCGGTCTGGAAATTTCAAAATATTTTTGTTTAACCTTTTAAAAAAGTTAAAAATTTTTATTCATTACCTCTTCTTTTTTATCTTCATTTGAAGGATAAGAGGTCGTTGTTTCTACAACAACTTGTGGTTGAACAACTATTTCGTGTGATGATTGCCATGATGGTGGTTCTTCAGTTATAGTTGATAAGGAAATTTCTGATGGATACATTCGTCGATTCTGTTGCAGATCTGGTTTTGTCTTTTTGCATTTGTATCTTATTCGAGGTGGAGATGGTTCGGGCGTTGGAGTTGCTATCCTGTCTGGATTATCCTTAGGGACAACCTAATAAAAAATATTTCCATTGAAATGCCATCATTTTAAACGAAATAGATATTTATTTACCTCAGCATAAGGTCCAATGAGTGATAATAAAATTGGAAAAAATAATAATCCATTCACAAGACCAATGACAACAAGCGCGCACAAAACGTAGAAAAAATACCTAGATTAGAAATGAAAATGTACTGTGTAAGAGTTGATCATTTCAAAAAAAAATAGTTAATCCAAAAATACCTGACAATGAAATCAAACTCTGAAAAGGCCAGCATTAAAACTCCCAAAAGAGTAGACAATCCTCCATGAACAACTGGAGCAAATGTGTGTTCTAAAGACATGCACACGCGTCTGCTTCTGCTACCAATACTCGTTAGAAAACCCTGAAAATAAAAACAACAAAAATTATTTACTGAATCATAAAAGTAATAATTTATTGTTTTACCACGCAAACGTGAACTGTAAATTCCACTCCGATTCCGACAGCCACAATGAGAATAACAGCTGGAACTGCACTTAAACGCACTCCAATTATTCCCATAAAACCCAACAACTGCAACACTATGGCCGCCAAAGTTAAAACAACTAATGCAGCTGCCCACGCATTCAATAAAACCACTGACAACACAATAAAAATGGCAGCCAAAACACAAACTAATGCAAGAAGCAGATGAAATCGAAGACTCAAATACTGTTCCCAATAAGTAAATGGAATTCCAGTTGGGAAATTTGGAAGTCCACGTTCTTCAAATCTTCGACAAATGGCACGTACAGCTTCTATCGTTGTCGTCACACGTTCAGTCGTACTCAGCTTGTTGAGGTAGAATGGCAATTGAGCGTAGACGAAGGGTTGAGATTTCGCTATTTTTAGTTCATAATCTCTTGGGTCGTGAATCCAGGTTTTTGGCTCTGGACGTAAGTTGGCCATTGATGCTGAGTAAGTAAGAGGATCATTTGATATCCATGCAGTTAAGTAGTTGTAAAAAGCTTTTGGGTTGATAATGCCGTCATCATTGACTAAACGAATTTTAGTCACCTAAACAAAATTCAAAAAATGTAAGTGAAATTGAACGTATTGCAAAACTTCGACTTACGAGGGACTTATCCACTGGATTGTCAACTTGCCCAGTTTGTACTAGAAGTTTATAAGCTAATATTCCATCATGCGATGCGTTTTTGTACCAATATTCTTGCGTAATGCACCCGTTATTCCAGTCTTCATCAAAAGCATCTTGTAAACCTTATAGAAAACTGTTAGCTTGTACAAATTTTGCAAAAGAATATTTAAAATACCTTTGAGCCACTGTCTGAACATGCTGAGCCAAAAATCAGGCAAACCTCCATCGTCATTTTTAACAATATTTTCAACTCTTACAAATGCGTCATGGAACTCCTGCAACAATTTCTGGTTGTTGGGATAGTCAAAATTTCCCTGAGTGACTGCAAACATGTTGTAAAAGCCGAAATACTCGTTTTGGGCGTGCAAAAATTTGTATTCACTCGAGTCATGTGGCACAATATCCGTTAAATCAAGTCCGTTAGACACTCGTAATGTGCCCCAAATACTGACGCACAATAAACAAATCATACACAACATTGAAAACACCTGAAAATGATATTTCGTGTTAAGGGATTAAATTTAAAAGAAAGAAATATTTATTTACTTTGACAGATGTTTTTTGAATGGCAGGTCCATATATCTCTTTTGCAAACCACGTCAAGGACCAAACGTGGCATTCCTTAGGAGCATTTAAACAGCTTTTCAACCAACGGTCTTTAAAACTAATTCTCTGTTGCGACACCAATTCTCGTGTCGATGTCGAATTTGTGGCTAAAGATTCAACAGAAGTTGCCGTCACTACATGTGTTGGCCAGGCTTCTTCCTGAGCAAGACTTGTCACGGGCTGCCCGTCCGGCGTAGCAGCACGAATTATACTTTGGTGACGTTTAGGTAAAGTGTCTGGTACTGGCGACACTTGATTTCCTAAATGAGTATTTTTTGAACCCTTTTCGGCATCTTGTGGACTGCAGAGAAAATGAGTTATGTCCTGTTTATTTTATTTCAATTAGTTTGTTTTACCTGCTGAAACAGCAAAAGATATCGATACGTTTTGATTCTCTGCGTCTTAAATCCAAGCTGACTACAGCTGGAAATATTAATAAAGACGAAGCAATATTAAATGCTGTTAAGATTCCAGCTTGAAGTGCAAATGCACGAAGAGCTGGAATTGGGATTATGGCAGCTGCGAAGAAGGCGAACATATTGCTCACTGAAGTTAACAAAATGCTCAGCCCAGTTTGCTTCAAGCATTCACCGCTTTCTTCCTATTGAAGAAAAAAAATATTTTTTTAATGAATGCAGAAAATTGTGAAGTAAAAAAATAAGCATAGCATTAGGGTTTTCACATGTTCGTTATTATTTTTTGCAACAGCAAATTGAAGCACATTTTGTAAAAGCCATATGGTGCGGTTTTTTAAAAGTTTTTTTACCATGCGTAAAAAAATTGAAAATTGATGAATTAGGTGACAAACTTGTGTGAGTTTTGCAACATCATTTATTTTTAATTGAAACCATAACTTACCTCGGAAACTTTTAATATAATCCAAGAAAGATAAAGGTTTTTAAAAAGAAATTAGAAACATTTTTTAAACAAACTGAAATGATTTTCTTACCTCGACAGGAATATCATTGGTCACATTTTCTGCATAAGTGTGAGTCAGTAGAAAAATATCATCAACACCAAGACCAAGGGCAAGAAATGGCACAATCTAATTTAATCAGAATACAATATGAAATTTGTAAGTAAGTTTCTTTAAAATATCACAAACCTGAGTTGTAGATGCGTTAAACACAATTCCAACAAGTGCACAAAAGCCTAAACCGGCTGCAATTGACATTGCGACTAACAAGACTCCAGCAAGGCCAATACCGCTTTGCGAATGCACAACATCGTGCCAACGTAACAATGACACACAAGTATAAATAAGCTGAAATTAAATTTAAAATTTAAAAAGAGGAATATTTAAAATTATAAGTGGGAGTGAATTACCATAAATAAATATCCCAACACAATTTTTGTTACATTAATCTCAGAAAAATCTCTCAAAATATCAGAAAGAGATGTTGTCGAAAAAGCCGTTATCCGTTGATACCGCGTCAAATTAGATTGGGCTACATGTTTTTCAACTTCACTCGCAAATTTCCTCTGCCACGTTTCAATTATTTCTTTCGCTTTCTCTTCATCCCAATTGAGTGTATGAACTTTATACGTCTCTTTCCAAAATTCGTACATCTGTTTTTCTCCCATTAATTGAATAATCGTTTGCACTGCATCAGCTCTGGATATCGTAAAAAAAATATTTTAGAAAAAAAAATCCTGTTTAAAGTAGGAAGTGTGGTTTCAGTTTACCTAATTATGTGGCCGGTTTTATTTTTTTTCGCACCACCGACAATCAATTCCTCTGGCCAATGCATGTACCGCGCTGCCACACCCTTACATCCACCGTTTAACTCAGCAGCTACATCCGGTAACTTTAAAAGAAGAAAAAAAAAAAAAAAGTTAAATAAATAACTTATTTAACCCAAATCCATAAACCAGTTCTTTTTTTTTTTCTATTTTCTTTCTCAAGTCAAGTTTCAAATATCCCATCATTCTTGTGTGCTTTTCTTGGTTTTGTAAAGAGTCAGGATTCTTTGGGAATGTCCAAAACGACATCAAAAGAACCCGACGCCAAACGCTTAGCCTTTTCATGTCTCACACAGACCCCTCTACGCTTGTCATGGGTCCATTTCACGCTACCATGATGTATTCGATCCACACCCAACTTTCATGTGACATTTAATGCCAATTTTCCTTTTAACGTGCCATGCCGTGTTTATACTTACGGATTTTGACTTCTTATTTGGAGCCGAGTTGGGACATTCTGGATCCAGTGGGTTCAGACAGGGTTTTTCTTGATAAGCTGTTGTCACACCAGCCTTACAAAAAAATTTACATATTAATACCTAAAGTAAACTGGATTATATAAAGAGAGGGGTGGAATAAAATGGATAAGGAGAGAGGGGGAAAAATTAGCTAAGAGGATTGAAATGGAATGTTTGGAATTTGGTTGTACAGAGAATAGAGGACCAAAAAAAAAAAATGTTGTCACTTACTCTTTTCATGAAAGACTCAATTGAGTCTGAGGGTGAAGAAAATGACATTTTCATTAGTTTCAGTAATTCCATAGGATTCAAATTGGTCCACTGAACTGGTCCACCATGCCAAGCACTGGAAAATAAAGTTAAATCAACTTCCTGTGAAAGAAGAAAAAGTGTTGCTGTCTCAAACAGAGACATCACAAGTGACAAATCTGACACAGCCCACCTTCCAAGTGCAGCAGTAGGGATTCTTCTCATTCTCCCCCACCCTCCTCCAAAGGGACTCCCTCCTTCACTTCCTCTCTTGTGGGAACCATTTCCTCTTTCAATCCAACTTTTACCCCTCAACCCCTAACGTAAAACCCCTCCCCCTTCATTCCTACAACTATCCAAAATTGTTTATTTACCAGATTTAACACATCTGTTCCCAGAAAAAAAAATTCTGTACCAAAACGTTTTACAGATTTTTGGCTTCTGCACAATTTTCTTTTGATTGCAATAGTTTTTGGCTGAATATTTTCAAACATTTCAAAGATTTGGAATTTTAGCACAATATAAATATTTTTAAAAAAGTTCTCTATAACCCTTTAACAAGTGGCACTGAATTTGCCCATACAATGACACACAGCTGCGCTCTTCTAAGTGGGTGGTCGCCACAGAAGTTTCGCCGCCATCTTTTTTTTTTTTCTCTCCTACTCTACTTGCAACCAACCCAGAACCACAAGTCTATTTCCATGACACATCCATTTTAACAGACTTTTGTTGCTCTGTTTCATTCACTTTTTTTTCCAAGTCCAAAATCAAATAAATATCAGGCAAAAAAAAAAAAAAAAAATATAAGAGTGGATAACCTCGATTAATGATTTTGCTGGTAAAACAGAGGTCATTACCATCAACTTTTAAAAACAATATTTCATTGGGTGCAATAAATAGTTGAAAGGAAATTAACTTACGTTATTTGTATCGGGTAGTCAGGACCAACGACTTTGGATCCTTCCCAGAAGCAATCCAATGGTGTTATTATGGCACATGGCATCAACTTCTCAAAAATCTAATAACAGAATTAATAGAAGGTTTTTTTAATTACAAATTTAATTTTTAATGGGGTATTAAAACATACTTGTTCCAAATTTCCATCTTCAAACGCGGGATATGGTGGTGAGACACACAAATCTTTCAATTTCCAAACCCTGAAAAACAAAGAATTTCTTTTAAAAAAAAATATGTATAAAAATACATTGCACTAACGAGAAGCAGTGTTGACAGATTCCACCTTTTCACAATTCATCACATTTTTCCCTACAGACCAACTTTTTTTTTTAAATTTTTTTTTTACCTAATCAGTTGTCACTCAGTTTGCATCCAATTTAAATCAAAAAAAGAAAAAGTTTCAATTTAGGGGATGCAACACATGTGTGTCACATGTGTTACATGGATAAACATGCAAAAGTGAAACCCAATAGAAAACAATAGTTGTGTTATGTCTAATGTTAGGTAGAATGTCGTGGGATTTCGACCCCTGACAACTTTCAGCTGCAAGACCACACAAAAATGAACAACACACAAGACTAAAAATATTCAAAACATTTCTTCGCATTACGTTCATTCAATCTTTTTTCAAATGGAGATTTTAATTATCATATCATTACTAAGCAGAAAAATTGGAAATAACCTGCCAAACAAACTTTTGACATTCCATTATTGGTAAACAACTTATAATGTGTGAAACTTCTCTTTATAAAAAAAAATTTTTTTTTAATATTTACTAATCACATTTTTTGTTAAAAAATGATGTAAAACTTTATATTCATTAGTAATAATTACTAGAATTCAACTTAAATGGTGAAACTTAGAAAAAAAAAGTTTTATAAATCTCTATGGAGTTTCCCTCTTTTTTTGTTCGCTCCCCAAATAGGTAATCAAAGGATAAAAAGAGGTCTAAAAAAGACTTGATCCTTATAGAAAACCTCCTTGTAATCTCCTGTTGCACCTCGTCTACACGTAGAGGAACATGTTTAAAAACCACCAAAGTTGCAATGAAATTAGGTAGTTTTTCAACTCATGACAGAGACGCTTTCTTTTCCTTTTGTAAACCAGGGTGGTCTACAACTAAAGTAACAAACTTGACAAGAAAAATTTCAATATGTATAAAAAAAAATATTGTGCATTCTACTGAATGTTTCTCTCAAGAAAAATGGCTTGAAGCAGTTAGCGTGCAGACTGCTACACCGTTTATACCTTTTAGTATGTCTAATGAATGAGTGAGAGAGGTATCATTAGCCTTCAAATTGTGATGCCGCCTCAGGAGCTGCGAATAGCCACATCTTCATTTACCCGCCAGTTGCATCATGGGACTTAACGTCTTAATTAGCGCGTAAAACGCTTGGCCAACCGCTCTCAATTTTCATTTTACTTCATGCTAACGCCATGATGCATTTATAAAGTACTTAAAAGTAGTTTTTATAATTCAACAATTGTACTGTTACATTATATTGTTGAAATCAACTCTTTAATTTCTTAGTTAAGAATTTCACCTGTGATTTTATTTGGTCAAAATTTGAACTTGACACCATTCATACATGGTGATTTCCCTAGAGGGGGAGAGTGAAATATTCTCTTTCCCCTCTTTTCTTTTCAACCCTTTCAAGGTCTCCCCATGTATAGAATGAGTTTTACTTACGTATCATACATCTCCACATGAACCTGAGTAGCTGCCATAACTGCATCCAGGTGGGCCAACATAGCATCCACATGTAAAATATTAGCTCCTTCTTCTTTGGGTAAATGTAGGATGATTTGATTGGTATCCCATGCTCCATCTCCTAAACTTTTTCGTACATATTCCAGTTCTTTTTCCAATCTTCCATCTTCTATAAATACAAAACATTTTTTTTTTTTTAAAGAGAAGATAATGAGTTGCTATAAATTTTGAAAGGAGCTCAAAAAATAGGGAGGGTTAGCTCAGGGGGAGAGGGAGGGAGAAACCAAGAACTTGGGTTGGTTCTTTGTTTCCTGCAGTGGACTAGTGAGGTCAGCCTGGCCCAAAGGGAAACTCCACACAGACCACACACATGCAATTGCATGACCCTGAGGCCAGTCAACACTCTCAAAATTTGGCTCTGCATAACACTTTTTATTTAACTTTGCATTTTTATGACTTTCATTTGATATATTTTCTCGAGAGTAATAACAATATTGTCATTTGTGTTGACACAAATTATTTTAATAGTGATTAGCGTAATTTTCAAGTGTATTTTTGTTTACTATTCGAGTAGGATTGTACCCAAAGTTCAAAAAATTGAGCACACAGCAGATGGTCCTGCATTCCTAAGTCTGCGCAAAGCCAACCTATAATTTTCTGTAACTGGAATCGAGATAATTCCATGACAATTTCCAGAAGCAACTGCATCTCAACCAAAACTACTGCAATTCCATGAAGAAGAGAAAATACTTTTTCTTAGAAAAGTCAAATTTTATAGACTATAAAACTCGACTCTTATCACTACAATTTACTTTTATAATCAAGAAGTTTTCCGAGAAAAAAAAATGTTTAAAACTGTGTGTTTAATATTATTCCTTTTGGTTTTGTACAGCAAATTAGCCGGTTTGCTGTACGTGCATTGCCTAAGAAATTGCGAGTTATTAAGACATCAACGTTTGGTGTGTGTGTGTGTGTGTGTGTGTGTGCAGGGCAGGCGACTCCATGATTGAGGCGCACAGAGCGAGGAAGGTGGGCCTTCAACCACTCCCTGCCACCTAGATGAATAGCTATTTGTATGAGCTGTCAAGAGAAAAGATGATTTTATTCCCTGGCTCCTTATGCTCCCCTTCTATTCTCATGAAACCACCACCAGATGGCCACATTTTATTCAAAATTTCCTGTTTTTCAACAAAAAGATTTTTCAATTTTTCATGTTGATTGATGAAATATAAATAGAGCAGCCATGATGACGTCTAAAAATAACACTTGTTTATCTTTATTAGATGAGTGTAGTATTTCCTGAATTAGCTCACTGAGAGATTCATTCATTCAACAAATTTCTATTACAACTAATCAATTAAAACTATAAATAGGATTTTAAAATTCTATCTAAAGTACAAAAATGGGTGTAATAGGTCAGTGAGACCACACCCTAAAGTTCAAGTGACCCAGAGAAAGATAAAATTTCTTTCGTGACAGTTTTTTGGGAAGAGAAATGTCTTTGTGTGAGGTCAAAAGTTTTATTTACCTTCAATCCATAGCTTTTCAATGTCTGTTTCTACAGTAGCTGATTTGAGGCCAACGCAGAAAGTTGAAAGAACTAATAAACCGACAAAGAGGACTTTCCCCGCATGTTTTTGGATGAAACATCCCAATTGGTATAGATGACTCTGGAGTTTGCTCCTCAGCCATAGAGCTGCCTTGTTCCCTGTAGCTTTACCCTAGAAAAAAAAAAAAAAAAAATAAGAATTTCATTTTTAATGGTTCAGTAACTACTAAATTCTTAACACTCCTCACATTTAAAAATTGAATCAAATATTTTTTAAAAAATGTAAACAAAAGTGGTAATCAACGTTTCCTTATATAAAAAGGATTAAAAGACAGGAAGAAACTGCGGGTGGTCGTCGAGCTTGGCAAACGGCCAGGAATTTTGCAACATGACGTAAGCAAAGTGGTGGCCACCAACTCAAAAACCATCAAAGTTTCATTCAAAACAAAAACTTTTTTTTTAAATTTTAATTTAAAATCATTGGCAATGAAAATTTTTACTACTATAAAAAAAAGTCACGCGATGAAAATTAACAAATCACTATTGAAAATATGGACCACACAGATTATTAAATTTACAGGAAAAAAAAATTATCCTGCCCCACAGCTTACCTTATTAATCTGAGATAGGGCAGTTTTCGCATCCCTCCAACTTGTTCTTGTGAGTAAATCCCAATCTTCTTTTGATCTGGAGGATTTGCGAGGCCGGAGTTTATCCGATCCCTAGAAAAAAAAAAGTTATGAGATAAAATAAATCCTTCAACGATAGCAACTTATTTTTTTTTTTAAGTATTAAAATTACAAGTACAAATTTATATATTTAAAATAAAAATTAGAAAAAAAAAGGTTTGGATAACTTCCTACTTTTTGAAAATAATAGTAGGCCATGTTGGCTGCGTGTGTGTCTTGTGTAGCTATCTACTCTCCCAGTTCACTATTCTTACGGTACGGTTACTTCACTCACCTTCAAATTTTTAAAAGCTGGGTTAGACCAGCTGTCCATAACTCATACTTCATACATTGGCCGCATCAAGTTTAGTAAAGTTGCGTACAAATCCAAGATATCGCCACTCTGAATGAGTGTAGTGAGCACTTGTATGGCAGGCCATGTTATCATCCGGGGTCTTGGCCATAAGGTGGAGCTTGAATGTGATTGATGGCTAGAAAAGTCTCGCTCTCATTGGTCGATTTGACCGTATCTCTAGCCCTACATTAGTTACCTAGCAACCACATCTCCAATATGCCAAGACCACACAAGAAGAGAGAAAAAATGATGTAAAAAGGGGAGCAGAAATAAAAAAAAAAATGAAAAAGAAATAAAAAATGAGATATTTTTTCAAAGAAAAAAAGACATGTACACTTGTGGGGCAAATGAAAAGCGCAAAAATGATATCAGTTTAAGTTATTAATTAATATTAAAAGACAAGGTCAGTTTTGAGTGGGCTTTAGTTTTGTGGTTTGAGGCCAAGACCAACTGGGTGGCCTAAGTTGTGTAAATCATTTTGCCCTTTTTGACGTACACAACATGACCTCAATTAAAAACTTCTAGTTTGTTAATTTTAACTAAAACTTAGGTCAGTCTATGCAACTCATGCCTTGTGCTCTCACAAGAGTGTGTGGTATTGCAATTTTGGCGCCATCTATTGACATACAAAACGAACTCTCCACATTTTTAAAAGCAATAACACCGAATTGAGATATTACTTTGACATAATTTTCTTCAGGTATTAAATTATTATTTTTCATGATAATTTTTTTAATTGAACAAAATATTACCATTAAATTGTAATTGAATGGGCATTACCCATGGTGATATTATGCTATAAATTATTAAACATGTCATTTTAAATCCTGCAAAAAAATCTATTGCACATCTCTACTACCAGAGGGCATTTTTTTTTTTTACCTACAATACTTTTTTTTTAAAAAAATTGTAAAAAAAGAAAAAAGTAACATGGAAAAATGATGGCCACTTCAGTTAGTTATTTGGAAATAGTAATAAAATCAGCAGGTGGGTGTTAGTCAATTTACCTTGTTAGCAAAAGATTTTGATCTAAATGAACTTACCACAATCCATTCCATGGTGTTGGTTGGATGACCACTTTGAATGTGTTGTCAGTCAGAAGCAAGTCTTAAATGGGGGAGGGATGGGGGTTGGGTGAGAGATAAAAATCCCAAGAACCAAATCTCATTGGCCAATCAAGACAAGGCAAGGTTCAAGTAAAGTTTGTTATAAGGGGGTTTCTTCTTGGGTGGTCAGTTTGGCCTGTCTGTCAATTTGTTACAGTGGTGTGACGTCACCTAAAGCATTAGATGGCTCAATCCTGTTTGTACATCTCATTATAATAAAGGTGTCACTCAATTTAAATAACATGTTTCATCCAAAATGTTTGTAATTAAACTTGCACTTAATATTCAACAAAATTTCTTGTTTGCCCTGCCTGTCAAAAAAAATGATAAGATAAAAATGGTTCAGAGATGAAAGGGTAAAATTTTAAAAATGTTTTTTAAGATTGTTTTCTAGTCTTAGTAAGTAATATTATCCATTATAGTAGCAAGTGGTTTTCCTGGAACACTGGCCAATTTGTATTCTATCTCTGGATTCCAAGAACCAGGTCAAAGAGTTTAGTCCGTATGAATTTGTAATTGTACTTAAAGGTTATAAATATACAGAGAAATTCATTTATACAATTGTTAATCACCTTTTAATCATTCTATATTTGAAGATTTCTCTATTAAGACTTTAGCCTCTAGAGTTTTGTTTGCCCCCTCCCCTTTACAGGATGATTTAGTCCGTAGATAAACAGTGATTGGAGGGTACAATTTCATCAATATCTCTCTTTGTCTTGCACCTGTAAAGTAAATTTCTTTTTACAATGGTTATTTACCCCCACCATATTATCAAGGCTTAGCATCTGGCTAATGACAGGTTATTAAGCAAAGACCTACCACAGAGGACAAACCCAAAAGATAACTTCATCAAATTATCCCAATTAAACTTCCAAAAAGCTTTTACAGGAATTGCTTTCCTCTTTTTTTGCTATTTCAAGTGACAATCAAATCTTGTTTTTTCAATTAAATCAATCAAAAAAATTACTTAAATTAATAATTACAGTTTTATTACTTCCTTTAGTGATGTTTATTTTTTTCAATGTCATTGTCATTAAAGTGTTTGTAGTTTTTTATGTTAGAAAAGTTTGAAAAATGCAAAAAAAAATAATGCGTAATTAGGCAAGTTACTTAACTTGTAAAAAAAAGAGTATGAATAATTACAGGGTATTTTGTTTGCTGTAACTATAAGCAGTCATTATTTATTATTACCATTCAGAATTATCTTAAGGCAATATATTTTTCTCTAGACCCTATTGAACAAGAGTGTGAAGCTTTTAACTTTTAACTACAATAAAACAAAAGATAGGCAACTGTCTTATAAAACTCCATTCTTTCTAACATGAATTGAGATCATTTAAAAATCATCTTTGGGCGACTGTGAGTCTGCTTACAAGACTACCACCACAATTATTCTGCCACCTGAAATTGATTGTCTTCCACTTGTAAATACAGAGCAGGAATTTTTGGAATTATAGTTTCCCAACAGAGAAGCATAAGTTCCATTGGACTAGCAAAAGAAAAAAAAAATGAAAAAAAAAATAGAAAAAAATGGAGTTGTAGTGGAATTAAGGCATCCCATTGATGGCTTCATCTTTTGAGAACTTCCCTTTTTTTTTGGAGGTCAGGAGGGTTTCCCTTTAGGGGTCCTTGTCCTTCCTATGCCTCATCCCAAGGGGTCCACACTCACAAGGGTGGGTGGGACCTTATCCCTAACTCTGTGCCCACAAAGGGCAGTTGGAAAGGCCCCCTGAAGAGTAGCTGTCAATTTAATAGGACCACACACAGGTCCATTGGAAGTCATCTTGAGTCTTAACAAATATTGCAACATTTGTTTACCTCTTAGGAAATTTTTGTATTTTCTAAATGTCATCATTTGTTTATTAAATAGATTCTCTGTTTATGAAAGTGAAGAACAAGTGATAAACAGATTGAAATAGCAAACACAAGTCTAAGAATTTCTTTTTATGTGAGCAGTATACCACAGTTTACAAACACATTTTGATGTTTTCATTTAGGACTGGTAGCAAGAAGCAAAACGACCACCCAAGTTGAAACATAACACCCCCATACCCCCTATTTTCTAATTCCCCCCAAGTGTTCACTCATTTATCACCAGTACATTTATTTTTTAAAAATATGAAAACAGGAAGTGAATAAATAAAAAAGTGATAACATTTGCTTTCAACATTTTAGATTTTGACAGTTTTGGGTTTTTCATTGATACATGATATATTTATATTCTTATAAACAATTGGTCAAAGATTTTATACATTAAATTTTATATTATGCATTTTCAGGTTGTTCATTAGTGATGTCAAGTTGGGATGAAAAATCTCATAACCTGAGGTGTAAAATGTATAAAAATTGCCACGCTATTCTGGTTATAAATTAATATTTATGATTTATGCTTAACCTGAAGCAGGAAAATAAAATTCACATTAATTTATTTTGGAAAAAATATATTTATTGCTAATGAAGTTGATGCACTTCTCCCATATTGAGTGATACTTTTAACTTTGGCGCCTGTCTGTTGCAACAGCAGTGCCATCGGTGAGCACAGTTGGAACTAGCGGCAATTTCTTACGTCAAAGTCGCTGAAGCGCGTGCGCGCGCGTCCTATTAGAGGGACCACCCAAGTTGAAAAAGCGGACGCCGCTAATGAGGGGAGCTGTGTTCTTTTGTTTGGACCACCCAAGCGGCCGATTTCCCATCCCATCATGCATCTTTACCACCCCACCACCAGCAAGTGATTCACGGATGACGTCATTTACTCTACTCACTGTTCCATTACAATTTTCAACTTTGAAAAAAAAGCAAAATTTTGTTGCAGTGAAAATTGCTTTATTAATTTTTTTTTCATCTTTATAAAAGTGCTACATGATTAGAGGCTTCTGGAGAATAGAACATCTTCATTTGGTGTACATTTGCTACGCTGGATTAAGCCACTATCAATTACTAAACAGTGCGTTCTGTAATCAACAAGTGTCGCCCAGGGGCGGAAACTCAAGACCACCCAATACACTAACATTCTGTGTTTATAAGAATAATAAATACAAAAACACAAAAATACCATCAACAACAGTTATGTAATTGTATTATGGTATACTTTCTAATTATTAAATTTTAAGTAAAATGGAACTGTATGTTTTATTAATTTCCAAATCAGCTACGATAAACCAACTGTGCAAATGAAATAGAGGGGCAATGAAAAAAAAATTTAAACTTCGAGTTTTGGCATGTTTAAAGTTTCAGGCATTAAAAGACACTTCAAAATCTTTTTTTAATGCCTTGCAAAAAATCAAATCTAAAACTAGAAAAAAAAATAAATAAATAAAAAAACTTAAAATCAAAAATTTAAAATAAAGCATCTGTTTTTCTTGATTTATAATATTTAATTTTCGGGCAAAATTAATGTCGTAGGAATAAGTTTTTAATCTGTCACCAGGCGGAGCAGTATTACGGTGACGTCATTACCGGTTAAATCACAGCCA
>JAQGAS010001133.1:0-25093 GCA_034686365.1 Pachymerium ferrugineum | reverse complement strand
ATTTTTTGCCAAGTTCGATAGACAAAGTTGTAATAGTGTCCTTAATTTTAAAAAAAACTGACTTTAAGTCTTCGACTCCATCTTCACAGAGACTGTAGAATCCATACTCCAGCCGTGAAATTCAACTTGGGGTTCTTATCCTACACGTTGCCTGGATCTCAGATTTGTTTGTGGGTTTTTCAAAACTGTATATTTGTACTGCTACGGATATTACTTCCTTCTTGGTTTTTCAATTTTACCTGATTTCTATAATTCTCTCAACATTAGAGCAGTTGCTGCGCCTCTACAACCAAACCAAACTCTGTAGGCGAGTGACGAAGTGGAAGGTGTTATTCACAACGTTAGTTGTCCGTTAGTTCTGGATATAACCACACAACAAGATGGCGCTGTTGCTGCGTTGCGTGGCGTGGCGACCATCAGGCCAAATTTATCAAGTTTGGTGCTGACATCTGCAATGTATTTAAACACAAATGAAATGTATTTTTATTTTATTCAAATAAAATTTTTTAAGTGGTTTTTACCAGATCAGAAACCTTTTTCTTTTATTATTTACAACGAATACTCTACAAAATAATCTCATTTTCTTTTTTAAATAGAAAAATCAAAAAAGCAAAATGCCGAGACTGTTTTGAAGCAAAACAAAAATGAATCTAAAGAATTGCAATTATATAAAATTTACCACATGGGTTTAATAGGCTTCCATACTAGTCAGAGTTTTCTTTGCTGATTTGAGGGTATTTAGTATACTACACTCTCAAACGGGGTACAATCTATCCGACATCTTGACCACCACCACACGTGTTTGGTCGCGTTATAAGCAATATGAAGTAAGTTTTACTTTTTTATACGCAAGATGGGGCTTAATTCCGCGATTGTAAACATTTTCATATTCCTAGGCGTAAATTGGAAGATCTTGACGTCAAAGAATTTTTAAAAAAATATAAAATAGATCATTTATCTGATGAAGATGACATTGGCCAAGACAGTTTTGAAGAAACAGGAGATGAAGGAAGCGTAGAAGATGAAGAAAGCTTGGATGAAGCTACAGGATATGAAGAGAGTTCATCAGACAAAACTGAGAGAAAAAATAAACCTAGCGAAAACGAACCAGGGGACGAATCGGAAGAGGAAGATTCTGTCAAACATAAAGAATCGCTAAAAAATCTTAAAGAAACTGATCCCGAATTTTATCAGTTTTTGGAAGAAAATGATAAAGGCTTACTTAATTTCGAAGAAGACTCAAACTCAGAAGCAGATTCGGAAGACACTGACGAGTCTTCACGTAAACATGTGCCACCGTCATCGCTCGAAGTTGCTAGCGATGAAAGCGATGATGAAGACGACGATGAAGATGATACAACTGGAAAACGAAAAGGAAGAATCACCTCTTCAATGCTTAAGCAATGGTCCAAAGAACTAAATGTGATGTTATTTTATTTGCTTAATATCGACAATTTTTAACATTAAATTTTATGCAGGAAGTCAAACCTATTTCAACGTTGATCGAAGTTATAACTGCTTTTAAATGTGCGGTAGAACAAGTTAGTACTGAAGATGAACCCACACCGACACGTGTACAGAGTAGTAAAAGTAAAAACTCAACAATTGATTGTCTCATCCCCATTTTGGGTTAATATTGTTTTATGTAATTTTAGCATTCAACAGCCTACTTAAATTATGTTTGGTTGATGTCGTTCCTGCACTTAGTCGCAGTCTGAACGCTCCCTCTGGTGGAAATTCATTTCAACCGACGACTTCTAAAGCATGGAAAAAATTACAAATACACGTGAAAACGTATCTTATGATTATAATTAAGGTCAATCAATAAGACTTACTTTTTAAATTGAATGATGAGAATTCATCTTTTATTTCGTAGGTGCTGTCACTGGTTCATCAAGTAGAAATTGTTAAAACCATACTCAAACATGTTTTACAACTTGTGCCTTATTTCATTAGCTTTCCTAAAGTTTCGAAAGGACTTTTAAAGGTGATAGACCTAAACGATGTATTAAAATTCAATTACTTACTTTTTTTTTTCCCCCTACAAAATTAGAGGATGATAAGATTGTGGTCTACATCAGAAGAATCCATCCGTGTATTGAGTTTGATGGCAATTATTCGCATAACTCGGGCGGTCCCTAGCGATTTGCTTCCATTTGTTATTAATGTAGTTTCATCAGGTTAATACACATTCTGTTTTGATAATTTTAAATTTCTCTTGTATTAGAAAATGTATGTATCTTACGTAAAAAATTGCAACTTTACATCTCCTACAACGTGGCCAATGATCAATTTCATGAAGCATTCATTGGTAGAAATTTTTGCCTTGGACGAATCGCTTTCTTACCAGCATGCTTTCATTTACATACGTCAAATGGCCATTCATTTGAGAAATGCTGTAACTGTGAAGAAAAAAGTAAGATTTATCTATTAAAAATATCTTATATAACTTTTTCTACATGCGGTAAATTTTTAGGATGCCATTAAAACTGTCTATAATTGGCAATTTGTTCATTGCATATATTTATGGAGTCAAATGATGTGCACATTGCACTCCAGTGCTGTTTTGCAGCCACTTATTTACCCGTTGGTTCAGATTACGATTGGCACCATTAAGTAAGAAATTGAGCGTTTAGCTTTTCAGATCTCAGTATTAATTGTATATTATTTTTTATAGATTAATCCCCACTAGTAAATACATTCCATTACGGTTTCACTGTGTTCGTGCATTAACAGCATTAAGCAAAGAAACAAATACTTTCATCCCACTTTTTCCGATCTTGACGGAAGTATTTGATTTTGTTGATTTTAAGAAACAGCATACGAAAGTAAGCTGGAAGCCAATGGACTTCATTTGCGCATTGAAATTATCGAAGGCTCAAATTTGTGAAAATGGGTTTAAGGTAAATTAATTATAAATCATGACTACGTATTGATCAGTTTTATGTTAATTTTTTTATATTTTGATATTAGGACGGCTTAATAGACCAATTTTATGAACTAATATTGGATTACGCTGTAACACAATCCCACACTGTCGCATTTCCCGAACTTATTTTGCCATCTATTCTACGGATGAAGGCTTTTACTAAAATTAATAAAGTGGGAAACTATAATAAGCAAATTAAACAGCTTATTGAAAAATTGGAAGAGAATGCACAATTTATTGAGAAAAAACGTAGTACGGCAGTGCTCAATTTGTCTGATGCCAAAGCAATGGTAAGACTATGCGCGAATTTATTAGAGGTATTAGGTTTAAACATACTTTTCATTACAGGACGCTTGGGAAAATGCTAGTAAACAGGCATCTACTCCATTAATGAAGTACTATGAAACGTATCGTAAATTGAGAGATAGGGAAGTTTTGCACGAAATTACTAAGAAAGATCAGGTATTCCTTTAGTATTATTCATTTTACCATTATATTTACTCACTTGTATTTCTCTGCAGCTTGAAGATAAATTCCCGACAATTGAACGAAACAAGAAAGCTGACAAGGAAGAGTTTGCTGATTTATTTGCTGATGATTCGAGTGACGACGATTCGTTTCTCTTAAAAAATAAGGAAGTTTCGAGTGAATAAACATTATGACAACACGTAAATTGAATGTAGAATATTAGGTTATTGGATTTTAGTTTCTTTAGTCAGGAATAGTACGTCTAAATTCTAGCAAATTTAAAACAGAATTACAAACATCTTACAAAATGAATGAAGACAAACACTGTTAAGTTTCAGGTTAAATCTTCAGATACACCTACTGTAAAATAAAAATTTGCCGCATTTTAATAAACAGCATACATGCTTTTGCCGCATTACAGTTAACTTTCGTATGTTGCATCTGTAATAAGGAACCACAAACTCAGCAGAGAATTAATAATTTCTAAAGAATAAGTCGCAATAAAGTAAAAAAAAAAAAAAAAAAAAAAAAAAAAAAAAAAAAAAAAAAAAAAAAAAAAAAAAAGCTCAGCAAACAAAGAATCGGCAAAAATATTAAATTTGCATACAACTGAACGGAGTTTTAGAATCTTACCTTATCTCTTATGCGTGTCATAATATCTTGGAATCGTAGCTATAGGCAGGAAAGAGTCATATTTACTTGCATTTTGCTTCAATTTCGCCAACGAACGAAATGCCGTTCATTTTTTCCCGTGTCCGTCTTCAACTGAAATTTGCGGTTACTGAGTGCCAATATTGTAACTAGCCTGCAATGGGACACTACAGTGGGTTGGATCTAAATCAAATTGCGTTATAACTGTCAAACAAGCACTTTTCGGATATGAAAATTAAAATTGCATTTTGTATAGTAATCGCAATCACAAGGGTCATAAAAACCGGAAGTTAACCGGTTAGGCACGCAGAAAACATCTCAAAACTCCTATTGGACAACTAAGTATCAACTATAAAACAATTTCTTGAATTATTACTCATTTCTCTGATTCCATAATTTTATTCGTCCCTAACTTTCTACATTATTTTTATAGATTAGGGATGTCTTAAAAAAAAAAAACCCTTAGTTCAAATATAAGTAAAACTCCTACGGTATAAAACAACCTTCCATTTTAGTTAACATTAAATTCCAGCATTTACTTTATCATCTATTTAGCAAAGTCCTTACTTGTTTTTCTTAGCTTCGATTCTTTAGTTTTTTTTTTTTTTTTTTGCATAACGTTGTCACGCTTTTTAACGTTCCACTTTACCTGTTGACAAAGCATCATTACCGTAATGCATAATGAAATACGAATATTTTACAATTAAGTTTTCCAGTAAAAGTTTGATTCTGGCAGAAGTTGCTTGTGCATCGACCAATTTTTGAATCTTTCGGAAATGCGCTTCAAACTTTTTCCCCTAAAAAATTTTATAATTAAAACAACAACTAGTATATAAGAATGCGTCCTCTTTACCAAATGTGCTTTTTTCAAAGATGAAGGTGACGACCTCTCAATGTAACATGACAGCACTACAAATGAATTTTCCAGAGAGATTTCGTCTCCCTGTTTCAGCATTATCCCAACAGAGTCGAGCAGCAAATCTACTTTGACAACTTTCGTTATGACGAGTTCTACAACAAATCTAAAGAAAAGAATAAAAACAAATTGAATGCAAGTGAAATTTAAGCAACATAGCGAGTTATACAGTGCAGTCCGTACAAAATCCATTCCTGTTTGAGCTTGCGCACTGCTATTTACATTTGTTACCGATTTTCCGCTGTTAGTACATGCAATAACTGATCCTCTGCATTTGTTAATTAAAAGTCTTTTGAAATTCCCATCACGATTGTATTTCATCAGTTCTTGACAAAATCTTGCAAAAACAAGCACATTCGTGGGATTCTTCACGACCTAGAAAAAATAAACATTTTGTGCAAATGTCAGATTTTGGGTAAAGATTTTTACTTTTTTAAACAGCAAATCAATGACAACATTCATTTTATCTTTAGAATTTATAGCAAATTGTGCAGCAAGTTGATGGCAGTTGTCCTGGGTCAATGCATTTATAATATATTCTGCAGAACACTTCTAAAAAAAACTATAGTCAATGCTTAATAACCAAAAATTGTTACACTGACCTCGTTTTCAGAGGGTATGTTTCCTGATCCTTTGGCGTCCTACATTCGAAAAATATTTTAAATCATACAAATACTTATACAATTAGGATTCTAACCTTTGACAAAACTTTGTCCAGCAATATTCCTTCAACTTTTTGCAAAATAGACACCGCTTGTTTATTAGGTAAGTTTTCAACTAAAATATCAAAACACTCCAATAAAGTACTATCTGGCTGAGTAATTAACGACTCCATCCAATTATGTACGAAGGTCTCGTATATTATTTTTAATTTGCGGAGCTCTCTAACAAACCTGACAAAAAAATTTATGTTAACCGTATAGAAAGCGGAATAAGTTATACCGAGCACTCCCAAGTAGTTTTCTTTTTGCGTCTATCAGTTCATCAGTGGATATTTTGCCAACCTTAAAGCAAAAAAAAAAAAAGCTATTAAAAATCTCATTGCACTTGTTTTGAATATATGAATTACATTTCCGGTATTTTTATACATTGTAATCATTTTCAGAAACTTGTTATTGAACTGAAAATTGAAGAGAGTTCTAGCCTTCTTTATCTGAGACATTTGAATGACTTCACTGCAAAGCTTAGCGAAAGTAGAACTGAAATCACTTTCATTTGCTGCCTGTAAAAACAATCACCTTTTCATGTGGCTCAAGCATTATATATCATAAAACATACCTTTTTGATTATTAAACTAACAATTCTTCTAAAAGTTATTGGATTTGCACTATCGAACTCATGGATCTGATATATCTTTTGACAGAAATTTTCT
Organism: Pachymerium ferrugineum; assembly: GCA_034686365.1. Lineage (NCBI taxonomy): Eukaryota > Metazoa > Arthropoda > Chilopoda > Geophilomorpha > Geophilidae > Pachymerium > Pachymerium ferrugineum. Next base: position 18,757 of record JAQGAS010001133.1, on the reverse strand, counting down.
AGAGTCAGTTCGCGAAGACTGTTTTTAGTTTCTTTGATTAAAGCCTAATGAGACAAGCTTACAATAAAAAGAAGTTCCATGGTTAAGTAATAACGTCAGACCTTAGCTTTTTTAGATGAGGCTTCTTTCGGTATGGCAAGTTGAGTGGGTGAGTTGTCGTGAGCATTCTCAACTACTGCATTTTTAATTTGCTGTACAACTCAATTATTATTAAAGAATCAGTGCTTTTTAACATTTTCATACCGCAAACGTATTCGATTTCAGCTCTTCACTTTTTCCAGCAATCACACGAGTTGCCGCGACAGTCGTATGTTGGATCTCCTCGCCCTGCCTAGGTTTCAATATGAGGTCTGTTAGACTAATTGCAGGTAAGATTAGCTCCAAAACTTGTTGGCAATCATTTTGACTACTAAATATCCAATTATTCTAAATATATACACAAAAATAAGTAAAAAAAAATTAAATTAAAGATAAGACAAACTCTGCAATTATACTTGTTTAAATGAAATTAGTTCTTGTAACAGAAAACGAACTTTTGGAGAAGGAACCCTAGACTCAAGTATGAGTTGCAATTTTTGGAAATGTATATCCATTTGGTTTTCCTATAAGTACGTGTAAATTCTGTCATTGATAGCTTTCGATCCTTCGTGCAAAACGCATACCAATTCTTCGCCTCTAACCGGCAACAATTCACCTGTCATCAGAATCAATATAAATAAGCAGGCCACAGACACTTCACTTTCCGGACTGAGTAAGATCCCAATGCACTTATGCACGTCTTTCGGACGGATGCCATGTCCTAATTTGAATAACTGTGCAACAAATCTGAAATATAATTCATAATAATTACTTACAGGATTTATAGTGTCTTTGGATTTCCCATCTTACAGAGTAACTCCTAGCAACTTTGCTTTGGTATTAATCACATCATATTCAATTCCGGATGTTAAACATGGATCCGTAGAAATTTTCAGAATCATTGACCAGCATTTTTTGCGTATCAAGCTACCAAACCTTTTCTTAGCGAGATCAAAGCAAAGGTTGGCGTACATTAACGTATACTCGTACTTAATACAGGCCTAAAGAAAAATTAACATAATACGAAAGCTAGAGTAAATATTAACGCAACCTTTTCTAGTATTAAATCGATCACTCCATCCATTTTTTTTTTGGAATCTATTTTCAGTTGGTCCAGGAATTTTTCATATGAATGATAATTTTCAGGTGTCATATTTTTCAAAACTTTTTCAATCTCCTCGCACAAAACCTTAAAAAATAAATTGTTGCCTGTTATACTGAAACTTATAATTACGATCGAAACCTTTATTTCACAAGTTAGTTCTTCTTGAGTCGGTTCGGATCTTCCATCAACAGAGCCATTGTCGGTATCAACAAACTGTTTGATTTTACAATTAATACTTGAATTAAAAGTTAAATATTAGCACGACTAACCTTTTTAGGTCTAACCGCGCTAGAATAGACATATCTAGGAGAACAGTCTGGCCCGGTAAATGGCAATTCAGTAAGAAAGAACTAATAAAAAATTTAAAGAAACCCATTTTCAAATGAAAATCGTATTATTTCTTACATTATCCTTTACACAATCCACATCTCGTAATGTTGTGGGCTTTTTTAGACAAAATGGATGTATTTGTAATGCAAGCATAAATTTACGACTGTAAATGCGTTTTCCTTCTTTATTTCGGGGACTCCACTGATCTGTATAACACACAATACGTCAAATATATTCCAATACCAGTAATTTTTACTAACTTTGTTCGTAAATTAGTTTTGGAAAGTGTTTGGCCGTCTGAGGTGTTATTGCAGGTATTTCACTATCCAGCTTGTCATTTTCGTCTTTGTAGCGATCTGTTTCAGCTTTACTTTCATAACCTATCTCCAGGTTTTTACATTTTTTCTTTAGGCATAACTTATTGGTAAAGTTAGCTGCAATTACTAAACAAATCAGAATATTTAAAACAAATCGCAAAATTATTGAGAAAAAAAAAACTAGTAAGTTTAATGGTTACTGACCTATAGTGTTTCTTTTTGCTACCGCATTGCTGATTACGTCTTGCGAAATAGTTCCCGAGGTATGATTGGCTTGACGTCCTTGAAAATTAACTTGCGAAGTTTCATTAACAAGTGTCTGAAAACCATTTTTTTTGTTAAAACAACCAAATCAACTACCAATCCTTGCGGTGAAGCCGAACTTAGCAACAGGTGCTCTCAAATGGCATTTCAGTCATCTTTCAATTGCTCCGCTTACTTAAAAGTAATTTTCCTATTAATCAATTATAAATGCGTACTGTATCACTATCAAGTGTGTCTAAACTTGGGTGATGTGATCAATTCAAACTATGTGCAGTAATATACTGCAAGGTGATCGCAGTTGATGAGCAATTCAAATAGCGTTCGGTGTTTAAAAGCTAAAAATGTTGTAAACTGTCTTACGTACCGAATTTCCTGCAGCGTTAATGTCACTTAAGATGTCAGACATTTGAGATGTTGTTAACTCACTATCTCCAAGAAAGAATGACGTATTTTCCTGTTTAGAAAAACTTTAGAGTAAATATTTAGTGTGAAATTAATATAGTTGCATTACCAACACGGGATCGGTCATTGCATGAATTATGTTGCACTTCGCAACACTGAACTGAACAGACCAAAGTTCTCGGCTAGTTTAAAAGCTGAACCGTGCTACGCATCAAAAAAAGTGTTTCTGAATAATATTACTCAGTTAGCGCATGTTAATTTACGGCAATACTCTGGACTTTTGAAATCGCAATGTGCGCTATAATACCTTAGTGTGTGCATCCGAAAACGAAAAGTGAAACTAAAGCACGAACAGGAAGTCAATACCCTTCAGCTATTGGCAAAGCTCCAACCAATGACCTTCAACGGTTACGCATGTGTTATTTTTAGTTACCTAGTCAGCAGCGACAAAGCATTGTCAAAATAACGATGCATATCGTTCCACCACATCTCTAATCTTTGATAAATAGTGATAATTACAGTACTTTAGTGACAGATGCATGTTTATAATATGTTTACCAAGATGGTTTATTGATATTTGAACATTATCAAAGCTAAGTTGTTAGTAATCTTTCAATTGTTATCAGCTGCATTTATGAATATACATATAAGAAATAACACATGTTGCAAATTCCTAAGAGACAATTCCTGGGTTTAAAACTAATTTTATACAGTTTTTAGAAGCTAACTAACAGGACCTTCAGGTTGAGAAGAGGAACGCACATTATATAAATATCACTAAAGTTTAATTGTTACTGACAATTAAGCTATAGTGTTTATATGCCTGTAGCATAGCTCCTGGCGTCTTGCGAAATAGTTATTGCGGGGTGCTGTCTCGAGAGCCACCCTTAACTGCGAAGTTTCATTATATATTGTAAGACGCCTTTAGATATCACTAAAAGGCTTTAGTAACTTCAGTAAAAAAAAACAACAACAACAACAACTTAGAAACCGCATTAGCTAAATACATGGATTCATAGAAGATGGACATAATACAATTCCATTACGGAAACACAGTACAAAATTATTTTACCTGCATAAGAAAAATACCAGGTAATCATTTCTGGTTCCAGACAATCATTATTTATAAAACACTAAAACGTTAGTAAAACGACATTTAAAACGCTAACATTTGGGGAATCAAGAGAGAATTTTTACTGAAATTATTAATGGATTACATTACCTATGAATATAAGCCAAAACGTTTTAATTCGTTATAATTATCTAATTAGATAATAAGATAATTCCGTATTACTATTAAATAAAAATTTGGAATGGCGCTTCTGCACTTTCAGAGGATAATTTTTTCCCCAATTTTCTGGGATTCAGCATTGCTTTGCAGTGATGCTGAACTTGTAATTGCTACGGGCAGCTGTGAAAAGTTTTTGCTTTGGCAAGTCTTAGCAACAAAATTTTATTAAATAAAAAAGTTGATTCGCTTATACTTAAAATTAGTTTTTCCTTTCTTGCCAAAAGCAAACAAAAATAATTTTGATGATAATTTGTAGACTTAAAATGTTTGTCGTAATTGTTAATTCAACTTCATCTCGCCATTTGAACCAACGCACAAATCTTGAGGATCACAAAACAATAACTGAAACAATTATTTGGTTATCAGGTAATTTACATAAACCTAAACTACTCTATCTATCACGTGCAATGAAATCGGCAACGGCACTTCTGCATTCAAGACACAACAACAATTTCACAACAAATTTCGATTCAACATAAAAAAATTAATTTGAATTAAGTTTTTACATAAGAGAAAAAAATAGCAAATGATATACATGGACTATTTCAAGAAACGAAGAAGTCCAACGTGACTAGAATGATTACGATTCCGTACAAAAAATCTCCCCTCACCCTCATTACTAGTAGTCAGGTAGCCTCGATGTTTGTAGCAATGGCCAGTAGATATGATGGATTATTTGTCACAATTCAAATTTTTTTAGCTGATTCGTTTTACATTTCATTCAACCATATGTAGAACGAACGGACTGATCGCAATGCAACTCTTTTGCCCTCCTGTTCTGAAAGAACTTTCCTTGCTTCCCATCCTGGAAGCGTACCAGCAAACATTATCTTATCTTCTACAGAACACGAAACGTCTGCAATAATTAAATATCTAAGAAAAAAATTGTGAAGATAAGTTTTATAAATTTACCATTTTTTTTCAATACACTTTGGCATACTGCGATCATTAATGCGTGAACAAAGGACGATTCATTCAAGTTCGCCTATAATAAAATATATTTCCACATAACATGATCTTCAAACATCACCTTTTACTTACATCTATGGAATTAAAAATTTCTTCAATTTCAGGCTGTGTGCTAGTAAACAGAGTTGTTAGTTCTGCTTTTAGTTGTTCGGGAGAAATAAAAATGTTGCAAGGTGAACGTACATTCAATGTGAACTCCAATTCCTACATATAAAAATAAATAAAAGTAGAGTCGAATTAAAGACATGTCAAATAAAATAAAACCCTCACATTGTCTTCTACAAATTCTTGAATGTTTATTGTTGGAGGCAGGAACTGGGACCATTGCAGATTAGACGACCGCCAAAGATCATTAACTTCATCTTTTCCCTATAGAGAGCCAATTTTTTAATCTTGAACACCGTCTCTTATAAAAAAGGTCTTACCACTTTCTTCGCAACCGCGTGTAGAACAGCCGTAACAAAATTGCCAGCACAACCTGTTTCTAAGCATGGTTGAGCCGCGTCTGACAAAAACGAAAGGGGCATCGTGCCACCTTTTACGAGAGGCGCAATTAATTCGCCCAAATGCTCCCATATGTGGGGAATATCAATTGCATAGTCTTCAGCCCGGCTAAGAATTGCTTGAAGACTATAATAATACAAATTAGCGTTAGAAAAGTTTATCAAAACTCTTTCAAACTTCTAACCCTTTAATATATTGTTCCGTAGTCATCACTTTTGTCTTGACTAAATCACGCATCATTTGACCGATCAACTGTCTAGTTTGCACCGAGCGTTCCAGGACGAAATTTAACCCTGTTGTTACGAAGAAATGAATAGTAGCTGGAGCACATAGTTCCGAAATACATAGTATAGCCTCCTGTAAATAACAATTCATTAGACACAATTAGATAGAATGGAAATATATAACTGTCCGTACTTGGAAATCAGTGTTGCGTAAAAATTGATGCAAAATTGGCTTAGCTCGATAGGCGATTTCCTCTTCACTAAGGTCGGGACTTCCCTTAAGCACGGAGTCTTTCTTCTCCTCCCTCGTTGTACTGTTTTCACGACTGCTACCCACGTAAGCGCGTCCAGTCTCTGCAGCAGCTATTGCCTTAACAGCTGCGATCGCTTGTTCTCGTTCTTTCAAGGACGTTTTGCTTCCACGCTGAGCAGCAAAAACCATTTGATTACTACGACCTTTATTTAAATCTCTAGTTGAAGGCGGCGGGTTTCTAGGTACTCAAAACACTATAAATACAATTCAATGATTTGAGTTAAGTGCAATATACTGATTGACTCCACGGCGAGAATCCACCGTAACGCTTTGATCAACAGCAAGAGCCTGAAATCTGCAAAGAAAAAACTGTTCATAGATTTGTTTGTTTCAAGTTTAATGTCTTACGTACCTGTTTGTAGGAACGGATGATTTATTTTCGGGCTCCTGGCTGCTTGTTCTCGATCCGCCGCGACTCCATCCAACGGAATTCAGATAACCGGAGGCCAATTGAATATCATCATCGACTTCAATCTTCTACAAAACATCATAAAAACCAATTCTACATAAAATTTATAACATAAACATCTTACTTTGCTCAATTTCAACTTTTCTGGATTAATGCAACTGCTATTCTTACTACCTACAGTATTCCATCCATCTTCGCCCATGGAACTTGATCCGCCTCCACCAACTCCACCTAAATAACAATAAATTTCATTTAATCTGTCTAGCACTAATTAACATTTTACAAGTCATTACTTCGTTTCCGTTTATCGTCTATGCGCCTGTGTTGTGCAGGCGGTTGGCTTAATTGTAATTCTCTTTCAAAAGTTTCTCGTTCCGATTCTAAGTGAATTTGATCCAAAGTTCTTGGATTATTTTCATTCCACCTAGGCACCCAATTACTCTGAAAAAAAATTGTAACTTTGTTCTTCCATGTTAATTTAATCACAGTGATTAATTTACCAAACGTAATTCCATTACATCTTGTAACATAAAACGAACTCTGGAAGATGTTTGGTGTTTCCTAACTATTTCTTGCATTTGACGGAAGTAAGAATCCATCCTATTGTCCTGTATTTAATAAATAAAAAATAAAACAAATATTGCACTAGTTTAAAACTAATATCTAACCGATTCCTTAGTGGCTTTTCCCTTTTTTGAATCCATATCTTTGCCTATAGTTGTAAGCAATCTGCATAAGCATTCTAAAAAATATTCGTCTTCTTGACTGAGAAATTTTTTTAGGCAGTCGTGCATAACGCCGGCAGTGAGCATATGTAATTTGAACAGTTCTCCAAGAAACCTGTTCAACGTATTATGACAAGTTAAAACTGGAATTTTAACGCATAAAAATATTAAATGGACAAACCGGATATTTCCAAGTGATCTCCTTTTCGCTTTCCTTTCCAATTCTTTTAATTCTTCTTTGTATCCTCTCTTTTTATTTTCATCCTATTTGATAAACATTCATATTTCTATAAAACATTTTTCTTTGTTGTATTATAACTTACAGCCTCCCCAGTCTCGATATCTCTCTTAACTTTTGCAACTTCGTCCGTAATATCTTTTTCAAATTCTTTCTGGCATTTATTGAGCAGTAACTTACGAAAGTTTACAAAACCAATACCATTACCCCCTATCGGAACTCGCTTCATAGCGAGGCATTTGCATAAATTAGCATATGAAACACTAAAATTAGGTTCATCTAATGCCTGGAATATAGAAAAGAAAATTATTTACATTCCATAGCTAGAAATATCAGTACTACAAGCCTTTTCAAATACTAAATCAATTACACCCTTTAGTCTCTCTTCAGTATCAATACTCAAATCCTTTATTTGGTTAACAAATGCCTGGAACTTCTGCGGTGTCAATTTATTTAAAATACCTCTGACCCGTTTATACAAATTCTGAAACAGAATTACAAAAACAGTTAATCATGAATGCAATAATAAAAATATTCAACGAACCTCTGTTTTAACAGTTTCGGTATCATCTTTACCATCTTTGTGTGTAGGTTTCCAAGCGTTTTCAGCCTTGTTCAACTTAACATTTTGATTGAACGAAAGAACGACGCTCCTTTCATTTTTTGGCTCGGTTTTATTACCTTGCTGACTTCGTTGACTATTAATAGGGATCTAAGTAAATAAAGTAGAAACTTCAATACTCAATTTTGAATTTTCTTGTTAGGCGCTTAAAGAAAGTGGGCAACCTATTCTCACACCCTGGCACACTTCAGAGTAGTTGGTCTAAGTTTACGAACTCAAGGGCAAAGTAATGCCTACATTTGGTCAACTTAATCAACTATACCTAACACTCGTGCCAGGAGTTTGCGCGATGCGTACATTTTTAGGTTTACGAGATTTTACATATCCAGGTTTGAAATCAGGAACATTAGAAACACCTTTGGGCAATCCCGAAAGACTAGGAGGTCGATTTTCAAATGGCTTCGATTTATTTGCCTGGATGAACGAAATTTTATCAAAATTAATAACATGGCATCCACAAAAAATTCAAAACTGATTGAAAGGTGTTAAATGAGACAAAATGCTTAAATCAAAGGTTCATAAAAGGTGAATAGTTGTTAATCGATAATTAAAAGATTGAACCTCGGACCTCTGTTTTGGAATTCACATCTTCACCAACAGCTTTATGATTCGGTTTCCAGGGGTACTCGGACTTGTTTAACGTAACATTTTGGCTGACCGAAAAAACGATGCTTGCAAATAGAGATGTAAGTTCTATTTTCAGTTCTTCAGGCGAGATATTAGGATTTGTATATGACTTTATTGCAAACTGTAATCCCTACAAAAAAAAAAAAAAAAAAAAAGAAATCAATTAAAAACACTCGAAAATAAAAAAACGTACACTTTTCTTTATAAATTCTTGAATGGTTGTTAATATAGACCGATCGAGTAACCCTGCAGTTTCAGGAGTTTCCGAGCGTGTCTCCAAAAGCGAATCCCAAGAAACTATTGCAAATTCGTCGTCATCGACTACATCATTATTAACATTCCTTTGAGTCATAATTTTCTGAGAAAAAAAGTGATAAAATAAACTTTACACAGCAAATTATTCACATCGCTGTCCATACGGTAAGTTGCGATTTGCAATAAAAGCAGAAGTAAATAAACTTCTGATAAAAGTTTATTTACTTCTGATAAAAGTAGTTCTTATCTTGCGGCAGCACTTGAATTTTTTTGAAACCGACTACGGTACGCTCAGAAAAAGCACTTATTATGACTTTTTAACAATAGACATAAGCAATTTTTTCATGTAAAGAAAACTAAATCTCTGGTGAAGTCCCAGCAGTGAAGCCGCCTTACGCACACATTAAGAACTTTTTTATTGCAACAACCCACAGTTAATAAACCACCTGTTTATTTTCCAATAAATCTTCCAACAAGAAGCGAGTGGTTGGAGATATAAGACCTTTGTTAATTATTTTTTCTATATCTTTGCAATAAGTATTTAACTGGCGGAGCTTAAAAATTAAAAATTATTATGAAGTATTCTACTATGAAACTTTTAAGCACTCACTGAGTTGTCTTCCAGATATGTTGCAATTAAGGTAAAAAGAATAGAAAAACATTCTAACGAATGTTCTTTGCCCTGATGTACTAAACTTTTTAAACAGTACAGGACAATAGTGTCATTAAACATTTTTAGTTTATAAAGCTGACCAATTAATCTGTATATAAGAGCAAACTAATATAAAGTAACAGTTAAGTATGCCATTTTACATACGTAATAGTCCCTAGTGCTCTCTTCTGGGCTTTTGTATTCTAATTCCGCGAAAAAAAAATCGAGTTGACAATTTCAGTTAATTCGGCATTAACACATACAATTACTAATTACCTTTTCAATACATTGTTTTGATAAGTAACTTTCGAACGCAAACTGGCATTTGATAATTATTAATTGACGGAAGTAAACATATTCATTCACATTGCAGTTTGACTGCACTTGTATTAATGCAAGATTTTTGATTACGTTAGCATACACGTCACTCAAATAAATTGTTTCTACTGCCTATAATTGATAATTCTGAATAGAAATATATTCACTCAAAACATTCAAACATTCAAAACTGACCTTTTCAAATATTATATTCACAACTTTGTTCAAGTTATTTTCATTATTTAGTGACTTTTCGTTTTCGATTATGGTACGTAAGTGATATATTGGCGCTCCACCGTTTTGCTTTGTCATTTTGCCCAAAATTTCTTTAATTTGAGTGCATGAAATCTGAAAGTTGTCGAATTGCTGTTGATGGCTGATTTGAGTTGCAAACTCCGGAGCTATATCGCCTGTTCTCTGTGGAAGATTGAGATCCAATTAGTTCCATGTTAAGTTTCTTTTACGATTAGATTACCGACTATTTCATCTAACATTCCTTGGAGTTCTGTTGGATGTACAAGGTCCTTCGGACGCTGAGGAACCTTCATAGGCAAACATGTGTTAGCTGGGGATTGCCTTTGCTGAGAAACAGGCGCTGCAATCGTGTTCATTTTCATCGACGAGCTCTTTGTGACAGTAGTGAACATTTGCCATTTCTGTAGAACGAAATCGTTTTAACAGCCCCTGGAAATAGTTATCTCCTATCTTTTTTACAAAATTAAATAGTTTATTACCATTTTGTCCTGGCCTGACAATCCAGACTGACCCGCACGTTGTTCATCTGTGTTCTGTAGATTACTTTTCACAGAAACTGACAATGACTGTTGATGTTCATTATAACCTTTGAATATATTCTTTAGCAGTGTCTAATTAAAGCAGATGAAATATATTCTAATTGTCAACTATCACTGAGTAAGAAAAAGCTAGGTGAGGGATGGTTACCAAAGGTGAAAATTGAATTTGAAACATGTGAGGTTGAGTTTCGCGAAGTGTTGCTAGGGTGCAATTAGGTATTTATAGTTGCCAAATGGTGCTAGTAGAATGGCTTTGATAATTATAGTTTGATATACCTTAAACTTCAATAAAAAAAACGCTTCGTATGCTTATAAACTTACCTGTAAGTTGCAGGTATTCTCAAACCGAAACTAAAACTCAGTCTCATGACTCGAATGACAGCAATCACTGACAATTTCCGCAGACTGTTGTTTGTTCAAGTTATATCTATTTAAAATTGCCTTTTTTATCTAACAGAATGTAATCATTCCGTATCTATTCCATCCGTAATAAATCCCATGGTTAAGTAAAAAGTCATTCATACAAATTAACGTTCTAGCTGTTATATAACATCCAAACTGTGGTGACTTTTTAAACTTCCTGCGGGTCTGAATAGATGCTTGATAATTAATTCTTTTCACAGTAATAGTGATCATATTTTATTCATGTCGAGTAACAAATTTTTTTTACTGATAATTGTATGAAACTTGAAGTGTTTAAAAACTGCGTATAAACAATAGAAGAAGAAGAAGAAAACAATAGACTAATCAGAAATATTCGGAAAAATATTAGATTTCACGATTAGAAAGTCATGTAATTTATCGAGTCTTCCTTATAATAATTTCACTTTCCAGCTATTTTTCTTCATTTTCTTTTTTTTTTTGCCTATCGAACTTTCTAATCCACTTATTAAAGTTAAATTAAGTTTAAATGAAGCGGCCATTTGGAAAAAAATTTAAACCAAAAGTTAAATGTAGACTGCAAAAAAAAAAAAAAATCGAGCAAATCCTCATCCCAAACACAAACAAAATTAATTTGAATCAAAATAAAATAAAATCAGGCAGCCATTAGAAGAAAACACAAAGAATGATGATCGCAGCATCGGCCAGTAGATTTGATGGATTAATTGTCTAAGTGGAAGTCATAACTCTGCTTTCTTCGACCGATTCGTTTTCCTCCTCTTTCAGCCAGACATAAAAAGAACGGACCGAGTTCAATGCACCTTCTTTGCCTTCCCGCTCTAAAGGATCGTCACTCGCCTCCCATTGTAGAAAAACATCTTCGGAGATTACATCTTCATCGTAAAGGAAGCCAAAAAATAAATGCAGTACATCTACACATAAATTAAAAATTTAGTTCTAATCAATATTTAGTTTTGTATCTACAATAGATAACCTTTTGGATGTTCCAATTGGTGCATAAGAGCTTGCAGCCCATAGAGTGCGTGCATTTCGCACGCCTTAGAATGGTCCAAATACTTCTTTAAAATAGAACAGCGACTTGTAAACAATATTTCGTCTACAGGAAACGACACATCTACAAAATAGTTAAATACTATTAGAAAATTAAAATTCTGAAACAAACTTTTAAATGCACCCTTCTTTTCTAATGCACTCTGGCATACTGCAATCATTAACGCGCGAACAAAGGACGATTTTTCCGCTATAAATTCTTGAATGTTTGTTGAAGGAAGCAAAAATTGAGACCATTGAAGATTAGATGACCTCCATAGTTCACCAACCTCATGCGTTCCCTGTAGAAAATCGATGTATAAAAATAATAAAAAAATTCCATTACAAAAATTCTTACCACTTTCTTGGCAACGGCATGAAGAACAGCAGAAACAAAATTGCCAGCACAACCTGTTTTTAAACATGGCTGAGCCGGCTCTGACAAAAACGAGAGGGGTATTGTGCCATCTTTAATGAGAGGCGCAATTAATTCGCCCAAATACTCCCAAATGAGGGGAATATCAATTGCATAGTCTTCAGCCAGTCTAAGAATTACTTGAAGACTATAATAATACAAATTAGCTTTAGAAAAGTTTATCAAAACTCTTTCAAAATTGTAACCCTTTAATGTACTGTTCCGTATTCATCACTTGTCTTGAGTAAATCATGCATCAATTGACCAATCAACTGTCTCGTTTGCGCCGAGCGTTCCAGGGCGCAATTTATCGCTTCGGTTACGAAGAAATGAATAGTAACTGGCGCACATAATTCCGAGATAGAATAGCATAGAATAGAACATAGAATAGCCTCCTGGAAATAACAATTCATTAGACACAATTACATAGAATGGAAATGTATAACTGTTAATACTTGCAAATCAGTGATGTGTAAAAATTCATCCAAAATTGGCTCGGCTCGAGTGGCGATGTCGTAACGCTTAAGGTCGGGACTTCCCTTAAGCGCGGGGTCTTTCTTCTCCTCCCTCATTGTGCTGCTTTCACGACTGCTGTCCACTTTACTTGAATCTCTAGTTGAAGGCGGCGGGTTTCTAGGGAACCAATTACTCTGGAGCAACGGTATGTTAATTTAAACCCAATGATACCTCCAAAATTGGAATGATGACTTACCGAACACAATTTGTACCTGCCTACAGTCAAGGTCCTTAGAATAAAGAGTATACTTGGCCTACAGTGTCCCAGAACCGCCAATTCCGAATTGGCCACAACTGAACAGCCACCTGGTGTCAGCTCAGCTCAACTCACCTCATAGCTCTGCTCAACTCGATTCACGAACTCATCTCGTAATGTTGTGGGCTTTTTAAAACAAAATGGATGTATTTATGTAATGCAAGCATAAATTTACGACTGTAAATGCGTTTTCTTTCTTTATTTCGGAGACTCCACTGATCTGTATTGTGTTATACAGCTGTATAACACAATACCTTAAAATTATTCCATACCAGTAATTTTTACTAACTTTGTTCGTAAATTAGTTTTGAAAAGTCTTTGGCTGTCTGATGTTTTACTGCGGATATTTCACTATCCAGCTTCTAATTTTTGTCTTTGTAGCGACCTGTTTACTTTCATAACCTTTCTCCAGGTTTTTACATTTTTTCTTTAGGCATAACATATTGGTAAAGTTAGCTGCAATTACTAAACAAATCAGAATATTTAAAACAAATCGCGAAATTCTTGAAAAAAAAAAACTAGCAAATTTAATGGTTACTGACCTATAGTATTTCTTTTTACTACCGCATTGCTGATTACGGCTTGCGAAATAGTTCCCGAGGTATGATTGGCTTGACATCCTTGAAAATTGACTTGCGAAGTTTCATTAACAAGTGTCTGAAAAATAATTTTTTTTAAAAACCTAACCAAACCAAATAAACTACCAATCCTTGCGGTGAAGCCGAACTTAGCAGCAGGTGCTTTCTTTCAATTGCTCCGCTTACTTAAAAATAATTTTCCTATTATTCAATTACAACTGCGTACTGTATCAAAAGTGTCTAAACTTGGGTTTTGTGATCAATTCAAACTATGTAAACTATTTCCAATTCTAACTAAACTTTTTCTGTATTTTTTACGGTATTTGAATTGCTCATCAACTTGATCAGAGAGCCTTACAGTATGTTACTGCACATAGTTTGAATTGACCACAAAACCCAAGACTTTCTGGATTGACTCCTGTAAATAGTTTTTATTTTAAAATGACAAATGTGTGAGGTACGTTAATAAACTTCGATAGGAACAACTCAAACCTGCATCTAAAATGGATTCGTAAGTCACTTCAAGCAAAATCCTCATTTGTGGATCCATTGAGTTCGCTTGTTTTGCATGAATTCCAAAAAATGTAGCATCAAATTTGGTCAAATCGCGCAACTTTCCACCTCGTTTCGGAAGTCCCAACATTCCTACAAAAAACAGACGTTTATTTTCATGTAGAGGCATAACATTGACCTATTAGCTAAAGGGTTAATAGAGAATTAAATCTTAAATAAACTTTTTGTCTTTACCTCTTGACCATCTTCAGTGACCATGTCATCCCCGTTAAGAAGGTGATCGCGAAATTGCCAAACATTATCCGACTCAGGGAAACGTCCCGAGACTCCGCTGATAACTAGACCGTTCTTGGACATTTTCAGAGTAAATTGTGGAAAATTCAACTTGGGATAGGAAATATAAATGGGATTTTTGTCGGGTCATCTTCCGCTTTTGGGTAGCTATCTTATCGATTTGGGATTAAATTGAAAAATTACCAAATTATGTGTTATAAAAATCGCTTAAGACAGTTCAGGATATTTTTCTTAGAAACGTTATCACTTATTACGAAATTAAATACCCGCGAAGGTTCATGTAGACCAAAAGCCTCTAGAATGATTTATTTTGATGATACAATATTTGTATTCTTATGACGTAATAAAATTATTTATTAGGATAAAATGAATTAATTATGGTTTAATGATAAAACAAACAAATTGAACAATATTTGCACCGTTGCAAATTAATCTTAAAAGATTAATTGCAGTTTTTCAATATAAAACTTAAATCAGAGAAATGTGCGCACATGGCAAACTTCTTTAAAACAGAGATGAAATATATCCTAATTGTCTAAGAAAAAGCTAGATGAGGTTATTATATTTTAATTTGAATGTTTGCATCGGGTTGCATTACTGCTTGCTTTCAAAGCTGGAAAAAAGATTCAATCACTTGCAAAAATCGAAAAAGCTTATAAACTTATCTGTCAGCATGTATGTTGTAAAAATTCTCAAACCGAAATTAAAACTAATTTTCAGTCTCATGACTTGCATGTCAGTAAACTTATCGATTAGGTTCGCTGAATTCACAGGATATACCCTTATCCCGTTAAAAAAATAAAAAACTGAACCTATTGTAATCTAACTTAATAAAACTAGACTAACTTACATTATTGTATTTAAAGTTTAGTTTAGGGTGGTTTGGTTTGGTCAGGTTATATCTATTTGAAGAATGCCTATGTTTCATTGACAGAATGTAATTATTCCGTAATAAATCACATCGTTAGATAAGAAGTTATTACTTATTAATAAATAACTTTTTTTAACAGTAATGATATTTTATTTACACAATGTTTAATGTCAAGTAATAAATTTTTTTACTGATGATTGTATGAAATTTGAAATGTTTAAAAAATACGTATAAACAATGAAAATCAAACTCTTCGGACGTAATATTACTATTAGATTTAACGATTAATAAGTCATGTAATTTATCATGTCTTTCTAATTTTATAAAACTCAACGCAAAAAAAATCAGATTCCACCTATTTAAAAAACCAAAATTTAAAACCAAAATAAAATGTGGACAAAAAAAATTGAGTAAAGTGGTTTAAAACGACTGGATAGTGATTGGATGTAGCCATGACTCAGTAATACCAGTATTCGACCGATGCGTTTTCTACCTTTTTCAGCCAGACATAGAAAGAACGGACTGAGTTCAATGCAATTTCTTTGCCTTCCTGCTCTACAGGATCTTCACTCGCCTCCCATTGTAGAAAAGCCTCTTTGGAGATGATCTTTTCAGCATAAAGGAAGCCAAAAATTGAATGCAGTACATCTACATATAAATTAAAAATTTAGTTTCTAATCAAATTTAGTTTTGTACCTACAATACCTAACCTTTTGGATGTCTCAATTGGTGCATAAGAGCTTGTAGCCCATAGAGTGCGTTCATTTCGTATGCCTCAGAATGCAAATACTTCTTCATAATAGAACAGCGACTTCTGAACAATATTTTGTCTACATTAAACGACACGTCTACAAAATAGTTAAATAGTTACCATTAAAAAATTAAAATTTTGAAACAAATTTTTAAATGCACCATTTTTTTCTAATACACTCTGGCATACTGCAATCATCAACGTACGAACAAAGGACGATTCCCTGCATTGACTTTCAGTCAAATGCGCCTATAATAAGATATTTATTTAAAAATTAATTCTACATCAAAAATACTCTTGTCTTACATCTATCCAATCAAAAATTTCTTCATTTTCAGACTGCTTTGCAAAAAGAGCTATCAACTCAGTTTTTAGTTGTTCAGGAGAAGGGCTAGTGCTTTTCCATGGTGCACATGGTTTTGTTGAGAACTCCAAATTCTACCCAAAACAGAACAATACAAAGTTTTGAGAAATAAAGAAAAGAAACAAAATTGATAACACTCCGAAACAATTACCGAATGTATATCCAACGCCTCTTGTAACATAAACCGAACTCTGGAAGATGTTTGAGGTTTCTTAATTATTTCTTGCACATGACGGAAGTAAGAATTCACCCTATCGTCCTGTACTTCATAAACTAGATATATACTTCACTATCATACAAGTTTAGAAATTATACCCTAAACGGCTCCTTAATAGTTTTGTTCTTATCTGAGTCCATATCTTTATCTATAGTTATAAGCAATCTGCACAAGCACTCTAAAGTATCTTTATCGTCCACAGTGAGTAAATTTTGAAGACAATCATGCATGATGCTGGAAGTGAGCATATTTATCTTGAACAAAACTCCCATAAACCTGGCGCAAATATAGACAGGTAAAACGATAACTTTTAAGCCAATAAATACCATATTGACAACAAACCGTAAATTTTCTACTAATCCCACTTTTGATTTTCTTTCCGACTCTTGTAATACTTTTTTGAATTCTCTCTCTTTATTTCTAACCTATTCGTTTCGTACTCAAATTAAATTTTTCCCATTAATTTTGTCAAAACGTAATTGACGAAACTTACTGCTCCGAAACCCTTGTCCTCTAGAAATTCGTTATCAATAACCGCTCCTACAGAAACTCGTTTCATAGCGATGTATTTACATAAGCTTGCATAGGTAATGCTAAAACTGGGTTCATCTAATGACTGGAGTACGGAGTTATCATTTTACTTCCCCAGAAACGAAATCTCGTTAATACCTACCTTTTGAAATATTAAATCAACTACACCCTTTAATTTTTCCTCTTCACCAATACTGACACCATTAAGTCGCTGAATTAGCAACTGCAATACCTCTGGTGTCAGATTATCCAAAATCATTCTGACCTCTTCATACAAATCCTTGTTATAATAATAAAACAATAAATTATTTAATAAGCAATGAAGTATTAAATATGTAATAAACCTCTGCTTTAGCACTGCCGGGCTCTGTATCAGATTTATGTGACGCATTCCCAGCGATATCTGACTTGTTCAATTTAATATCTGATGAAAGAATGATGCTCTCTTTACGTTTTGGCTCGGTTATATTAACTCGCTGACTTAGTAGACGATTAATAGGGGTCTAAGTAAATAAAGTAGAAAAGTCAATACTCATTTTGAATTTCTGACACACTTAATTAGTTGGTCTAAGTTTACGAACTCAGGGGCAAAATAATAAGAACAGTAACGGCACACACACAATACGCACAATTCATCGTTATTTAAAATCCCTACATTTAGTCAACTTAGATCAACTACCCGTGCCAGGGGGTGTTTGCGCGACGTACATTTCTAGGTGTACTACATTTTACATATCCAGGTATAAAAGCAGGAACATTAGCAATACCTCTGGGCAATCCCGAAAGACTAGTAGGTCGATTTTCAAATGGCTTCGTTTTATTTGCCTGGACGAATAAAATTTTCTCAAAATTAATAACATGGTACCCACAGTCACAGAAAATTCAAAACCGTGATTTAAAAGTTACAGGAGACAAAATGCTTAATCAAAGGCTCATAAAAGATGAATAGTTGTTAATCGATAATTAAAAGATTGAAATATCGATATAGTAATATCGATATAAGCTCCAAAAAAAGTAAACTTTATGGAGGATGGATTAAATTCGTAATTGTACATTTACAATCAGAAGAGGTCGAAACACAATGAAAATAAAAGTTTTATTTTGTTTGTTTTTTTAAAGCTGAATGAAGGTATTTTTATAGGTTTTTTTAAAAAAAAAAACAGGGAAAAACACAAGATTTAAAGGTTTTGAAGCTTCCGTGGAAACTTTGTTAAAGAAACTCTAAAAAATCTTATTAAAACTTACCCAAACAGGAATATTTCTAACTGTATCTTTAATGATTTCTAAATCTGGTAAACCCTCGGGTTTTCTTAGACACAGTGGCTGCAGCTGCATTCGAAGCAAAAATACTCGATCATATTGGCGCTTTCCTTCTGGATTTAAAGGACTCCATTGATCTGTCAATAAGTTCGTCCAGTTTTGTAAAACTCGATAATACGTATTATCGATTGTACAATGGAAAAAAGTATACCAATCACCGTTTTTGTTTGAATATTTACCTGCCGCAGCAACAAAGTTACTTGTTTGCTTCATCACTAATGGGCTCGGTTCAACCCGCGCGGCGGGAATAACTTCAGTAGTAG